>CABFOS010018299.1:3645-22307 GCA_900660315.1 Diretmoides pauciradiatus | reverse complement strand
CAACAGGGCCAGGCTGTTGTTAGCTGCCCAGACAGCCAGGTTCTCTCCGTCGGATGTATTACTGCTGTATCCCCAGTCTTCATGCTGGCAGTTGAAATCACCAGCATAGAGACAGGGATGGGGGAAAACTGGGAGATGCACTGGTGTGATTCGCGATGGTGGAGGCTTGTAGACGTTGACGATTTTATATCCTGCAACGTCCACACACAGCCACTCAATCTCCGAGTCAGCCGGAGATTGGTCGGCGAGAGTCCAGCTCAACCTTTGATGGACGAACGTAGCGAGGCCGTGCTTCCTGCTTGAGGTAGACCCAGCTAGAGCAAAGTTTGGTAGAACTAGCTTATCTGCTGAGATGCAGTGGGTCTCCTGGAGGAGGACGACAAGGGCCTTGGTGGTATTGGCCAGGTGTTCGATGACGTCAAGCTTTCTAGGGGTGAGCCCTTCGGTGTTCAGCTGCAGTATTCTGGGTTGAAGACCGGCAGAAAGAACTCCACCGGCCTCTTCCCGCCTGCTGCTGGTACCGCTTAGCACCAGCCCGGGTGATTGCCCTCTGGCTGCAAACTTTGTTCCCCATGGGGACATCTCTGGTAGGAGATGGCCACTTATAGGGTACTAACAGGGGGCACCACGGGAAGGTGTTTGCACTTGTTAATCCACAATGATTAGGAGTGTGTTTGTTTGTCCAACTTTTGACATGTGAAATGTGAAAGGGTTGTCTGTTTTAGTATTTACCTTTAAAACCAAAGTTGTGTCTGAGGTTCTTTCCATTCATGAATATTACAGTCTAATACATATTAACACACACTCTAATGCTGAGGGAAATGGATAATGCTTTTTGGTGTGACCTACAGTATATCAGATCATGGCCTAATCAAGTTGTACAGGATACTACAGTCAATGAAAAGTCAAACTATATGAAAGAGGAGCTTGTCTGCACCAGAGTCCAATTTAAAATGTGGCTGCCAAACCTGTACACTAAAAGAACGTACACTTGTAATAGAAACTTTACATGTACTGTACGAAACATATATTTTTATAAGTATTATAAGTAAGTTACCATATGGATCGCCTACACTTATCCAAATTATAACCAATTTTCAGTTATTATCACAACTAAGACTAATCATACTTAATCCCACTTTACCTCCTCATGTTGTTTTATGTAATCTTATTTACTTAATGCTGGATGTATGACTTCTCTGGGATCCTTCGTCGCCCACGGTTCTTCTTATAGTAGCAGATTACATCTTGGACACCTACACTGTTAACGCATTATGTAAGAGATAGACTGCATGTTGCCCCATTTCACTATTCAAGCTCCCTCACTTCACTTTATCCATTCATCCATCCACCCCTGTTTTTTCAATATGTCCCAGTTGGTGTGTTTACTTGATGTGTTTTCCTCAGAACTCTATATTTGTCTCATTCTCATCTATATCCAATCACTGGTGCTGCAATAACCCATTTTCCCCACGGGGTCATTAAAGTTTCATCCAATCAACCTGCCTGTTCATCCATCCATCCACCCATCTGTCCCTACATCAACTCATTGACCATCCTTCTGTGAATCTACTCCTCCATCCATCCATCCATCTTCTGTTCTATGGCTGTCTTCATATATTTATCATGAGTTGTCATGATGACGTATTACTCTCTGGACTAATGTCACTGAATGTTTACTTTTTACACCATACGCATACTGCACTTTCCGATACACATAGTATCTAGTTTAGTTTTGGTTTGAATTGTGATTAGTTTATTAGTTTACCTTGTTTACCTCACATACTTGACACACTCATATTTTCATATATGTCTATTGATTTGATATTGTTTACAGTGGACTTGACATCTTGAATGTACTTGACACTTTATTACTGTTTATTGGACACTTTACTGCTCAACACTTAAGTACTTTACACACTTTACATGCTTTAATTTTGTTTAGTTTGTATGAGTGATTTCCTTTTTCATTTTATAGTGTTTTGTTATCTCTGTACCTTTTTAACTCTTGCAAACTGTAGCGCAACAATTTCCCCACAGGGAGTAATAAACTACAATCTAATCTAATCTAATCTTATCTAATCTAATCTAATCAGTACTGTATACCTATATCAAGACTGATTGCTACTGAAGAGTTAGATTCATGACAATACCAGATCGGTTTGCCTTCAGCAAAAAAAACAAAAAACGATTCAATATAATATGAAAGTCTGGATAGTGTGGAAACATTTACAGACATAATCACCATACACATGTGCAGTATAAGACTATATATGCATTGCTTTTTGTACACTGTATGCATTTGTCATACATATCCATATACAGCTTACATTTACATGATAAGAATCCAATGACACCTCCTTGGTGATCGTATAATTGAATCTATATGACTAATAAGATTAGGAGAATCCCATTTCAAAATCAAGATGTTCCCCCTCCCTTCTTTAGGGAGAGGGTGACTTAATGCAGTAGAACCACTGTCGAGGGGGCCGACGGGCTTAACCATTCTCTCCGAGAGCCAGGGGTGATCGAGGTGGGCTGGGTGGGGGGTGACTGACACCCCCGTACACCCCTCTCCCAACATGACACAGTCAGAGGATCTATATTCACTGCTCGGTTTGTCCCAGCACTGTGTGCTCCATTTTTCACACACCTGCCTTGTCTACAGCCCCCTGTCTTTTCATACACACACTCACGCATTCCTTCCTGCCTACCATTGAGACCACCCTCTATCCCCCACTCATCTACACCCACCCCCCTCCTCCTTCCTCTCTAGCTTCTCCACCAGGGACCAAGGAGGTTTTCAGCACTTGCCACAGCGGCTCGCAATGGACAGCACCACAAAGACTCAGTGATCCTTCTCACAGCCCGGCCACTTTGACAGAAATCTCATCTGACAAGCACTCTCAGCGTTCAGTACAGAGATCTCTACAGAGCGGCAAAGAAATAATTAAAGAAAGAAGCTTTGTGGACTATCCATCAGCTTGTACCCTCAAGACCAATAAGGTTTTGAACCGGCAACCCCAAAAAGGCATCTTTTTTTCCACATCTCTTGTTGCTCTAGACCTAGAAACAGCACAATGGAAGAGGACATGGATGAGGGGCAGACCCAGAAAGGTAAGAAATACAAAGTTTTTTTCCTTAAGTAAATCTGATGCAGGCTGCTTTGTCTGTGTTTCAGTGGTGCACTTGTAGATCCCATCGCCCAAATGTTAGCCTTTTCCTTTCTGAATAGCCCAGCAGCTGTTTGCGGTAATTCCTTTGTCCATTGAGTGTCAGCACTCCACTGAAGAGTGCAAGTGTCTATGTGCTGTTTGGGTAGTCAGAGGGGTGTGAACTGCTTCTGCATGAGGCTGGCTTGTCTTTGTTCACTCTATACAGGCTTTCATGCTTGTCGCGGTGGCTGAGGTAAACATGAACAGAGAAACACTCATTAATTCATCAGCTCTCAAGTTCGAGCCTTTGTATACAAATTCCCAGACGTTGTATCTTGCATCAACGCTTTTGTATTGTCTGTTTTGACGCAGGGCAGGGGGTGTCACTCTTTCATTTGTATATGCAGGGGCAGTGTTTGCTTTGTGCAAAGTGGGATTGCTATTTGCATGAATGATTGAGTGTATGTTGAGTCAGAAAAGCAGAGAATATATTTTTGTTTGCTAGATGCTGGCAACATTTTGAATGAAGATGTTCTTTCTAAAGCCGCGCTAAAATGACAGATGATGCTGTCATCACATAGAAAAACATCTTCGTCTGTGTCGTCCTCGTCTCCCTGCCTCCCTGTACACTAGGTGCATTTTTTGTGACAGACAGGGCTTCCTATGTTTGTTTGTGCTCTTCTTCTTCCCTATATACAGTAGTTTGACTTCTCTTCTCCCTGGAAATGAATGTTTCTCACAGGCAGGCATGAGCTGGAACAGTTGCCATGGCATCGGCCAAGTGTAGTCATTATCTCTCTTCACCTGCTTCTGCTGATGACATTTCAGCAACACAGGGATAGTTCACTGTGTCTGAGTGTGTGTGAGGTAGAGAGACAGCAACTGAGACAGACTATGAGACAAAGGGAGAGAGAGAGAAACCGATGGAGAGAGGGAGTAAAAAAACAGAGGCCGAGAAAGACTCTAAAACAACGAGAGAGACTAGGGAGAATATGACAGGCAAAACCATTTAGCATAGAGGGACAGCAGCATCCTATAGGTTCGTCACTTATGGATTAGAAGAGATTATAAGATTTTTTTCTGATTAAATGATAACGCTATTGACAAAACAACCACAGGATTATTTACGAGGACACCAGTTCACATGACAATTCACAACGTTTAGAGAATCAACGTAGAAATCCTATCAGATTTTGATTGAATTCCTCTTGGCCGCCATTACTAGGTGTGTACTCGCGCATCCCTGTTCAGGAAGCAAATCTGTCAGACTTGGCCACGAACACAAATGCTCACCGAACTGAAAGAGGCTACCATGCAAGCTGTGCATGCATTTCTGTATGCCATGTACATTCAGTGTGCTTGTAAAGACTATTTATAATTACTTAGTTGAGAACTCCTACGCTGCAAGCTCTGTCTCCTGCTGGCACAAATATGGCTGATTGACAAATCTTTTCTTCAGCATATCTGGAGGATCATAAAAGATGCAAAAGGAGGGTTGCAGATTCATTTTGCTCTTTAGTGCACTCACAGGGAATTATTGCAGTACAAACTAGAGCAAAAATGAGCAAAGAGAAAGATGTTAATGGAATAATGATGTTTTTTTGCAGATGATGGGGTTGTTTTTCTGTGTCACTCATGTTGAGGACAAAGAAAGTTGGTGATGGTTTGAAAAGGGTTTATGACCAAAATAAATTAATGAAAAATAAGATTTAAGTCAATTTAAGGCAGTACAGCACAACAAATGTATTGTGACTGTACCCCAAAAATAATAATGACGATAATGAAGTGCCCACATCATAACTCTGCCCACAAATATTGAAAACAGGGTTTATGACTCACATTGGCTGCATGATATTGCCTTAGAAATACTCACCATCCACAAATGTAAGACCAATCACTAACCTGTTGCCCCAGAAGGTGATACCCAAGTTGGCCGAGCATTTTATGCAGCCACTTAGGGCCCTGTGGCCACCAACACGTCTGCCGATTTTGTACCATGAAAAATAGTTTTGTTTGGCATGTGCAAAATGATGAAAATTTCATTACAGCTATCCAAAATTTTTGAGATCTCTACAACTTTCATTTGAAAGACTACAGGAATAAACATCTCAATAGTGATGCTGGAATGGTTGCAGCATCATTGGGGCTGATGGTAAACTGGATGGTAAAAATGTTTTGCTTATTTTCAATGAATGGTAGCTTACTCATCACATCGCTTTGAAAGGCAATGCCAAAGCAGCAATACATTACATTACATTACATACCATAGATGCAATCTGAACGTCCTGCACCGCCCACAATTGATCAGAATAGAGCGACCCATCAAGTTAATGGTAATAGTTTGGTCAATCTGATCAGAACAGAAATGATGTTTCCTTTGTTACCTCAGCTGATCACAAACAAGGAAACATGGGAAATGAAATATTAGAAGTTAGCAAAATAATTACCCTAGTAACAGTGTGATAGAACACAATGCATTTCTCCAGTGACGATAGGCTGTTGATGCTTTTGTTGCGTATGATTGAAAATGAAGAAGTCTAAAATATCCTACAAACTTTACTGGAGGATGAAGGTGGGGTCAAGTCAAAGTTTGCTCAAGGCCGACTAAAAACCACTATAGTTGATGCAGTCACATGGAAGAGTGCCCTTTATTTACTGGTTGTGCTTTTATAGGATGTCCTGGGTATTATCTAGTGATACAATTGCACTTTCTTGTTTTTATCTCATGGTTATATCTGTGTTAATATAAAACACAAACTTTTATAAATTATTTTTTCTTGATTTGGTTTCTAGTGATTCTATGCACTTTCTCTGTGGGTAAAAAACAGATGGAGATCAGTAGATTTAAAGGCAGATCCCTCTTTATTGGCCGTTAGCTCATACAACACAATATTTCAGACGATTTATTGGTCAATCTTACAGAGCATGTGGCAACGGGAGATATATAGTCTAGAACTAATTGGAATGGAGGCAGGGATCATTGCTCACCTCTCTCACAGGGTCTGACGACAGCCTCCTACTGGGCTTTGGATACAATTGATAATGATTCACTAATGCTCTTAAATGTGGCAGGTTTCCTTCCACGCTACTTTTATTTCATGCCTATTGTTTTGCAAAAGAAAAATAGTTTTCATTAGAGGTTTTCTGCTGCAACTGACAGGTCGTACGCCAGCCTTAGAATCTGAGATATAATAAATAAATAAGCCACTTTAAGTGCAGTGCCCTGTTGCCGGGAAAGCCCTCCAACAACTTCCTCTTCCACGGTTGGGTCGGCCTTTATGTGTGGATCAAAGCTTTGAGTCATCTGAGGGCTGCTCCAGTTGCCAAGAGGTAATTCACCTTTTTTTCTTTCCTTTGTTTCAAAAGTTTTCAAAACCAAAAATAGTCAAGGATAGTGGTGCTGTAAAATATGCTGGATCTGCTTCTGCCATGGATCTCATTCCTTCGGCCCCCAGCAATCCACTGTACATGAAGGAACTAGTAAGGGGATGGAGAGGGACATTATCTTGCGAGTCTGGACACTCAGCTAAGCATTGCTCAGTGCACAAGCATTCCAAAAAACACAAGCACTATTAAAACATTTCTCTTGGTCATCACAATTTTAAAAGCTTGTGAATGAGATGCAACGTTGTTTAACTCTGAAAAGACCTGAAGAGTTTCAAGATTTATGGGAAGCTTTTATTGTGAACTGACAAATTGTGTATTGTTGCTTCTACTACTATAAAATCTACCAGTTTTATTGGACAATTTGATCCCATTTTATAGAAATATTTGTGTTTATATCATTTAAACAAATAGCACAATAAAAATAAATAGGTTCTGCTGCCAGAAAAGAGGTGTAAGTGTCAATTAATGCACCCACAGCATGCTAACGCCCTTCTGTCTTCCTCTGAGGCTGCAAATCTCAGATTATGAGTCAGATGCACCAGGTGGGCGCTGCTCACTTCAGCTGCTAGCCAAGTGTAGCACTGCACGCTATGTACCAAAGGGGCCATCAGCCACAGGGAGTAAACCAACGCCCTTCGGTGGAACAGGCAGATTTCAGCTATAACCATGAACACAAGGGACTGAATTAAGTTTTGCATAGACATTCTGCAAATGATCATGAGTTACACAGAATGAAAGAAAATGAAGAAAAACATTTTGGAGAGTCACTGCTGGTTCCGTTAATTACCACTGAATGGAAATAATGGAGAAAAAGGCACACCTGTTAGCGTTTCCCGAGCCAAGAAGCCACTCTGCAAGGCACCGCTCGTCCTTCTGTTTGATCAGTTTGATCAGGGTATTAACATGGCATGCTGTCATGTGATGAAAATCTCATTGATATTTGATGCAGCTTATTTTTTGTCAATGCACATAAAGTAATTTATTTGTTTATTTGTTTATTATAAGGATCCCCATTAGCTGACGCATAGACAACCAGCTAGTCTTCCTAAGACAACATTACAACATTACATGACACATACTCAAAATAAAAAAAATAAAAAAATATATATATAAAACAAATTTTTATATATATATATAATTTATATATATAATCAAAAACACTGACAAATAAGAATCAGAAAGCAAAAGAAAGAAGAAGAAACAAGAACCAAAACATTAATCCAAAACCAGACAAGACACATGTCACAACACATGGACCACATGGACCGTAAAAATTATAGTCTGGCAGCTCAATTCATTAAATTAGACCAGGGGCCTTCAAAATCTGAGACTGTGAACCTCCCCTCTGATGAAGATTGGAAAAAAACGCCCCACTCACAATTAGTTTACTTGCTTAGCTTCGCTCAATACCTGGATGCCCACGGGACCATGACCACGTCGTTTGATCCCATAGACACCCAACAACCACGCCAAGATAGCCTCATATTACTGTTTAACATAACTTCAGACTACACCAAATACATAACAAAAAAGGTCTGTCCTAAGACATTTACTTAATGATACATATCAAATCACTGTGGACTATTTACCAAATGACATGACATGAGCAGAGTAGGTTAGCGTAAGGTTGCGGTTGAAGGAGTTTGAGCTTTGCTGTATTTCAGCAACAGTTCACTGGGTTCCATGCACTTTTCGATGATTTATTATCATGTACATAAGAAGCCACTTTGATTGTCGTTTGTTGTATCAGTATCTGCCTTGAAAACAGTTGATCCCTACTAGACACTAAACAAGACTCTCTGGACTTCTGGTTATGGTACATGAGTCTGTCCGTTCTCTCTCTCTCTCCTATTGTTCAGAACCCAGCTCGCCCCAGCTCGCCTCAGCCCAGTAGAGGTTGAGGGAGTTCCACCAATTGTTCCAGGAAATTCTGTCAGGGCTATAAGTGGAAAACCTATTTTCTTATTGTTCTTACAAGAACGACTCTGTAGTACAACTATAGATTTGAGATACTGGATAACAGGTGTTCAAAAGCTAATGTCACACTGCCAGGCCAGTACAGGAGATCCTCACTGCGCGCGTGCTCACAATACATAATGAAAGTGACATTGCCGTTGCATAAAAAACCCCATAGGCCTACATGGAATTGTGTTTTTTCTTTTTCCAGCTTAAATTGAAATGTATATGTTTATATATATATGTTGAGTGAGATTGATGATCCTTAAGCCCTTGAGACTGTTAATTAGACCTCATAATCTAATTTCTAATTAGTCTAATTTCACAAATATGGGTGTCAATGAGAAATGAGCATTCCTTTCTTTATTACTGAAAGAAATACTTTAATCTGATGTAATGTAAAAAATGCACCATGGTACAAATCACATATGTAATCACATACAGAGAGCAGAGACATCTATTGTCTAGGCAGTGTGACTTTGATCCTTGCACTCCTTGTTGGCTGCTTATGATCAACGAATTTCAGATCATTTCTCTGTTGTGCTCATAAATCACTGAGAATATGAGCAGATAATCAGCTGTATTATATGTAAAACATAAAGTGAAAGCCATCTCTCTTTCTTCTCTGAGTCGTTGACATTAGCTCCTCCGCTCTTTGAATGAACTCAGCGCAGACAAAAGACACTCAGCAGTCACGCAGTCGTGTTCAGAGTCTTCCATATCTCAGTGTATATAATAAAAAAGGAAAGGAAATCATTGCCGGTGCTTTTAGACCTGGCCTGCAGCATCCTTTCGCCCAGAGGGGTAATCTGTGTAATGTGTCTCACTCACTATTGTCCCACTGAATTTGTTGACATACAGTAAGTGGGTCACGGCTCTGAAGTAGACGGTCTATTCTCAGATTTTGTACTGCGGTTGACATGGCAACCATACTGGTTGATTAAACATGCGCAGAGGAGATGGGGGCGTGCGGGAGCTGAAAAAACCTGCTCGCTCCAGGGGGAAGGGGGGGGGGTTGCGCATTAAATATAGGGAAGCAACGAGACACGTATACGCCCAGTGCTCTCAGACTCACACAGACACACCATCACCATCCCCCCACTGCCATCTCGCTCTCCATCGAGGGCCCGGCTCGCTGCCGCCCCACCCCCATA
Organism: Diretmoides pauciradiatus; assembly: GCA_900660315.1. Lineage (NCBI taxonomy): Eukaryota > Metazoa > Chordata > Actinopteri > Trachichthyiformes > Diretmidae > Diretmoides > Diretmoides pauciradiatus. Next base: position 12,655 of record CABFOS010018299.1, on the reverse strand, counting down.
CGGAAGGCCTCATCTAACAGCGACCTAATAAACGCAATTTGTATTTTATGTGCAGAATTTGGGTTTGATTGGTTGTGGTCTAAGTCAACATGCAAATTAGATCCTGATGTTCTTCTCTCTTCCTTTGTCTCTCTCATCTCCTTTATTTTATCAGTTCCTTACACTGCATCTTATTGTCTCTCTCTGTGGCGCTAGCTGCACCGAGTCCATTTTACTCATGTCGCTTCAAAGAGGAAACGTTTACAGACATGTTTGTAGTGTAAACAGGTAGAGACTGACTCGAGTTGAACTTCAGTCTGGCAGTTGTACTTGAATGTACTGATTTTACAGTTTAGAACAGTAAAAAATACATTTTTCTCAGCAAGCCAGATGTGAAAGCTCATATTTGCCTGGTGTAAATATTACCTGTCTCTCTCTCTCTCTTTCTCTCTGTTGCTCTCCCTTTGCCTGGTGAGTTCACCCTAATAACACTTTAGCTCTTTAAACAGGATTAAGGTGGTTGCACTAATGTGTGCATCTCACACTGATTGTTCTGTCCCGGGGAGACCTGCTGCCTCCAGGATGTTACCGCCATGTTTTCTTTGAAGGACGTCATTTAGCACTGAGCATTATATAACAGTAACCTCATCCTTTGTGAGAATGTTGATTGGGTCAGTGAGTGTGTGTGTGTGTGTGTGTGTGTGTGTCCCTTGTGCCTGTTGGACATGACACTGACAGATGGAGGAGAAGTGGGAGGTGGGAGGGGCCTTGGTAGGGGGGGTCATCCTTTCCCTTTGTATTAGGGAGACGCCTTCTGTTGATTGGACCACAGTGTATGTTTGGGGTCGTCGCCAAATTACAAGCTTCACTTTTTTTAGACAGAAGCTTTTTGTGTGGAGGATAAAATACTTAAAACCCCACTGTCTTTTGAAATCCCGTCTCTTCGTTTAACATTCATTAGGTCTAATCCTCGCGGTGCCAGGTTTTCAATCCTGGCAAGTGAAATTTATTTGATTAACAGTCACCGAAATGAATATGTGCAGCTTAGAGACAAATAGGCAACGCAAAGCCTCTAGTGTAGAGAGTCCGATTTTGAAATGTTTTTAGCTGATGGGGCCTACAATGTCTGGTGGCATATGAAGTCAACAATTGTCTGACTGTCATACTGTTTATATTGGATATGAAAATAATAACTGAGGCTGAAATGTCCTTTAATTGACCGTGCTGAAACAACAACCAGATCCAATTTAAACCTAAGACACTAAATCAACCCCGTATTATCTCCTGTTTAATTATTGGCATGTAAGAGCACACAGAAGCTCTACACCACTGCTTCTTTTAGTCCGTTTAGTTAAATCAGCTTACCCAAAGGCAATTAGACCTAATTCCCAACCTGACTGATCCGTCACTCAATACAGTTAAATACATTCAGTGCTACAGTGATATTCCGACTGCGACTGAGATCAATTTGCATACTTGTGACGCCTCATCAACCATCTTTTCTCATCATCGCAGGTAATGTTAGACTAATGCAGAAACTCATAAATAATGAATGTGAGTGGCTTGTGCTCTGCTGCGCGGTGCTGCTGCTAAATTATGGATCAAGCATCCAGTAGCTCTGCGAGTCAGTTCGTACCACCACTTGTCATTTTTCACCGGTTCAATCTCGCAGAGTGAGTTAGGATCAATGCAGAGCAGTAGGAGAGGAATGAATCTGCTGGCGTGGGCAGGCGCCTTTTTTTTCTTCTTCTAATGAAATGGCAAAGATGTAGTAATAAATGAGAGCTTATTGAACATTCCCAGTGTGTCATGCCTCTCATGAAGCAATTATAGCATGGCCTGTTTATTATTTCTAATGCTGTCCTTCAGCATTTGCAGCACACACATTAGAAAACAATACAAAAGACTCGTTATTATCTTGATGTAAGAGATATGTCCAATAATAACTGGAACCAGGTCTTCACATGTTACCTAACACCTCTCCATACTGGGGGGAAGAGGGGGACTCACTGGCCCAGGGGTTTCCCTCCACAAAATTAGTAGGAGGCAATCAATAAAACATCACTGTTGCTTCTTCCTTGCCTTGTAACTTTATCATCGGTTGTCTCCATGGAAACAACGCTCCCTTTCCATTTCACTCCTACAGATTTCATTTTAGTCTTTTCTTGCAGCTAATGATTCATAATGCAAACTAGTGTAGAATAGTCAGGTATATTATTGTAAGGTCTGTAATAAGCCGTAACGATTTGAGAGCCTCTGTTCTACATCAAAGCTTTTGCAAAAAAACAAACAGGATTTCATAAAATACAATGCGTTATAGAATTATGGGGCCTATGGGCATCTGTGTTTCAGTCAAAGAGGTTAGATGAAGAGATTACCTATGGAAAAGTCAAATAAATTCAAAATGGTGTCCAGTAGGATGTCTGCTCTAAAAATGTTTTTATCTTTATCTCTGGTTAAATCAAATTTAAATAATGCAGAGATAGGAAACCTTGATTGAGGACATGATATAAATCATTTACTGTTCTCCTTACATCTACAGTACACACAGTGATAAAGTGACACACTCAGAATGAAGTGGGAAACGAGAACGAGGCCCTTCTGGAAGAGGTGTGATCCCCATGCCAACGGTTTTCAAAAGTGAGGGATTCTTATTCTATACTATTTTATTTTACTTGACTTGAAAAAAACATCAGCCATAAACAAATGAGGTTCATGAGGCTTTGAAAGGTGAGCTACTGTATGAAAGGAATTCAGCAAATAACAAGAAATACTGCTCTCCTTCCAGTCTGCCCCTAAATGGCCCTTCAGGGTGACTGTCAGAGGCCAAAAATAACATGGGTGCACCAATCTGCCTGATCATTCACTATGCCTGTCGCCCCTCTTGAGGATCTTTTACTCTCTAGCTGAGAAGGGGCATGTTGACACCCTGAGCACACACAGTAGGTGTGGCTGCTTCCTCTCCTCCTGTCTCTATTGTATCGACATCCCTGTCACCGCCTGCTTCCCAAACCAATAAGGCAGCTGAAGATACTGAGTCTAAGAGAACGATCTGGGCAGGAGAAATTAATTAATTATAATGTACGATTCATAACTGCGAGTGGATCATTCACTTCGTTCTTGGATTTGCACATGCGCAAATGAACATGATCCGTGATCCGTCACTCGTGATCTGACCGGTACCTAGAGGTTCGTTCTTCGATTTGCACATGTACAAATGAACATGATCCGTAATCCGACTCAAATAGATTTGTTCATTTGACTGAACGAGATCCGAAGATCCGAATCTGAAAAAAGATCTGAACTTCCCACCACTAATCTATTACCATCTCCCTTTGCTCAGCAACTAATGTGGAGGTGCCGTTGAGCAAGGCACTTAAAAAGAAAACTCCACCCTGGGCCCACTTGTTGTCTGGTGGTGTATCATTCTTGTTCCTGTGGATAACTGGCCAAATGTAACGTTACATGACACATCGAGATAATTCCAGCACGGCTACAATTGAGTTTGATAGCAGAACGTTTTCCAGCGATCTAAAACATCAGCTTTTGGTATCAGTCCCTCAGAATCAAAAGGGCAAGGGCTTTTTTTCTAGACCGACGTTCACAACAATCACACAGGGAGAAATCTATTGTGGAAGAGGCAGTCATTCCCCCACCGACAGTATCCTCAATAGACCAGAATGCAATGCAGCCATGTTGTGTTTTAAGTAAGGGGTGTGACTGTGATCATAGACACAGCTGAATCATTACAAGTTCAGGATATTTCTACGCCCATATGCCAACCTTTGCTCGAAAGCAGCAAGTTCACACCCCTCCTCTAGGGGGTTGTCAAAAAGCATTCTGGGAAATGTAGGGAATCATAAACTGAAGTAGAAGCAGACGAACCGGGATAGGAGAAAGTGGGCTCACCAATCAGAAAATGACTCCTGGAATCCATTGAACATCACAGATTGTCAATATGTGTGACTGTGTTAAAAGCAAAGGGGGCCGCTTATGAAGAAGAGTGTGCATGTTCAGCAAACCTTCCCTGGATAAATAAAGGTGCAAAATCAAGTAGGGAGGCCAAATAGACGTCCCGCCGACTGCACAGTCTAGCATTTTATTACATCTGTGAGCAGATAATCTAGGCCAACTCGGAGCTGCACCAACCGACTCAGTGCTCCCATAGTCCAACGGGCGGACCAGCAACTTGGTATTCCACACAGGTTTGGATCAGAGACAGAAGGAAAGAGTTGAGGAGGAGGAGGGATATTGCTCTAGCTCTTGCTTTGTAACACAGGTGAAGACGACAAGATAACCATAAAGGAGATGATGCCGAAACCAACATTGATGAGCGATACTGCAATTTATCAGCTTCTCCGCGACTGACAATGAGAACCGACTGGGTGGTCGTAGATTCTTCTTCAAAACGAGGACAGCAGTGTGAATGCAGATGAATTTAATCGAGGGCTATAATGGTGATGTAAATGCTCTGGAGGAATTCTCTACTTTTATGAGCGTGAAATTACATTTGTGCATTTCATTAGCTGAGCATGGTGATTTGTGCTACCATATTTCAGAGAGCAATGCATGTTTAGAGGAGTAGCTCTCCATTTTAGTACATCTCTAGGTGGGGAGGGGTTATCAATTGATTCAAAATGGGATCAGCTTCTGTGTGGTTAATATTCTGCAATGCACTGCAAGACTCGGCACAATCTGTTTTTCCTGCATGCTAACAAGAAATAAACTACATTTCTGACACACACACACATACACACACACATACGGACACACTGTAGTCAAACAGGAGGGAGAGAACTGTGTCAATCTAAGTATCTCATACAGACATCTCTCTCTCTCTTTCTCTCTCTCTCTCTCTCACACACACACACACACACACACACGCACGCACGCATACGCACACGCACACACACACACTACTCTGTGAGATATATGCATGACAGGAGCCTGAAGTTGGAACTGAGCAGTGATTAGTCACCTCAAGGCTCCATTGGAACAGGAAGCCAAGCGAAGCAGAGTGGGGTTAAAGGTCAGGGTCAGAGTTCAATACTCAGGCTGGGTTTTTAGTGCTAGTAAAATGCCAGGAGGATGCTCTGCAGGGCCATCAGGGAAGATATGGCCCACATACAGAATACAAGGACATTATGACAAAATATGCATAGACAAAAAAGCCAGCTGTTCCGTAACATGAAATCTCTAATGAGGGAGAAGAGAAATGTAATTTTCCTTCTCTTTTTTTTGTGGCTCCTGTATTATTGCATATTGCTGACTGACTCAATAGAGCCATAAAGACATTAGTTGTCCATCCACAATGACGATTGGAATTTGTGTTTCATGCAACAGCAGCCCTGTTACTTTGTCAAATGTATGTATTTAGCTTCTCCTTGTAATTGGATGGATGTCTCCCAACCCTGGTTCAAATGTAGTTTGAGTTTTCCAACCAGCAAATGGCACTACAGTGTAAGACATGCAAATGCATTCGCCCATTGGCAGCGTATACTGAATTATTCAGAATTCAGCAAAACAGTCGGAAACTTGTCTTCATCTCTGTCACAGCCAGGCGCTGATGCAAAGACAAAGAAATCGACATTCATTCTTGGTCTTTTGTGACTGACGGTTGATCTTTCATCTCTTTGTGTGTGTGTGTCTAGGATGCCTGGAGTGCTGCATCAAATGCCTGGGTGGGATCCCCTACCCATCTCTTATTGCCACCATCTTGCTGTATGCGGGCGTGGCTCTGTTCTGCGGCTGTGGGCATGAGGCGTTGACTGGCACCGTTACCATCCTCCAGAACTATTTCGAGGTTGTCCGGAGCCCCGTAGACTCTCTGGACGTCTTCACCATGTGAGTAAAGGAAACAGGAGCTTAGCCTGTTTGTTGAAGAAAACAGAGTCCAAACCATAATCATCCATAATCACCATGATATATGCAACCTAAGCAGTTATGCTAATGAGGCCATGAATTAGTGAATTAGTGCTTTCATTTGCAAATATTTCTTTGACAACATACAGTTTCTCAAATAAGTCTTGTTGTTCTGATACTTATTGAAGCCCCATCTAATATGGGTTCAGTGTGAACATACGACTGAAAGAAGGTCTTCTCTTCATCATTAGGTCACTCGTTAGCATATCTCATTGAAGCTAAACAGCCTCCTGTTGGTTTTAATAATGTTAACAATGCTCGCTAATCTGAAGGACAAAAGTAGACTATTTTTCCCCCAAGTGACAATTGTCTGGTAAAATTTAATTACAGGCTAAGCAGTTTTAATATCAAAGTATCCACTTAATCGTTCATTTTGTTGCTTTTTTGTTTTCGTTTTGCATAAGTATATCATACTGTACATAATCATTGATACAATCACTTGCTGCCCTCAGGATCTTACCTGTGAGGTTGGAAGTTGTAAATATGAGCATATTGCACTCAAATACTTCAGAAACAATAAAATACTCAGAAATAATAACAAATTGGACCCTATAAGAAAAGTAGTTTTGTGTAGTTTTACTTCAGGAAGCAATACAGTGCTACTTTGTGTAAGAATGAAGTGGAGAAAATCCATGTAACTGATGTCTTAATTTATAAAACAAAAAATGCATAGAAACTAAAAGTTAAAATAGAAACATTCAGCAATCCTAGTTATTTACCTGGGATGCCATGCCACGTTAACCTGCATCATTGCTACCATCAATTGTGGGACTGACCTATGGAGTCCATGCTCTTTGACACAGCCTACATTTCCCATAGTGCATCTCATCTGGCAAACTGAATCAAAACTGAAGTAAACTGAAGCTGAAATTTGTTGAACGAGACAGTGACCTCACTTCACTTTGCACAGAACACAAAACATTAGCATCAGAAACCAGAAGAATTTAATCAACTTCTTTGTTTTTAACTATGCTACGCACTTACTTCTATGTTGATTCTACCATTTATGAGTAGAACTGCATGGCAACTGATGTGCATTAAAGCAAAAGCATGACATCAACAACATCCCTAGCCAATGACTTGACCAATAACTAAATCTCACCATCCTGTCTAGGTATTATTCTGTCAACACAGTTTGAAATGAAAGAAATTAAATGTTGAACTTTGAACCAAAATGTGATGTTTTTCATAACTCTTCATATGCAAACCATTTGAACTGCAATAATGCAAATTACAATGCAATGGTAATGTTATAGTAGTTGTCAACAGTTATCTATACATTCTCCAGGATTGACATTATTAAGTATGTGATCTACGGCATCGCCTCGGCCTTCTTTGTCTATGGTATCCTGCTGATGGTGGAGGGCTTCTTCACCAGCGGAGCCATCAAAGACCTGTATGGAGACTTCAAGATCACCACCTGCGGACGCTGCGTCAGCGCTTGGGTAATACGAATGTAGATTAAAAACTGTCAGATTGAAGGTGGTTTTGGTTGATCCGGTGTTAGTGTCACCCATTGCAAAGGATATTTAAAGAGGTAATCCATGAGGTTGAATCACTACAGTATTTATTATATCAGTAGGCGATAGAAAGTAGCTAAATTGAAAATGATTTATATGAAAATGTCAGATTATTACTTACTCTGAATTCCCAACCTGCTCCAGCTCTGACCCCTCTTCTGAAATACATACGTGTTTGTGTGTCTCAGAACGATATCTGAAGAAATAGCTTCCTAATTCTACTGCATATGACAACTGAAGTACTCTACAATTCCTTCAACAGCATTATAGGCAAAATACATGTATTTCATTGCCATAATAACGATAAACAACTAGAAACCTTCTCTCATACAGAGCATACCCAAGCCCACGGGGATCTTAACCAGATCATCTCTTCAACATAAATGTGTGCAGCTCCACAGGGAGGCCAAGGAAATGAGTTTAGTTATGCTGCGGTCATTGTAATCATTGAGTTCATTGAGTTAGTGCGTGCTAATACAGTGGAAACGACCACACCGGCCAAAATGAGACTGGTTGTTAGAAATAGACGAATGGGTGTCAGGGCGGTCTAGTGGTGACTGTCTTGTTACCCAAGGGCCACAGGTTCATTCCTTTCAACAGCCAATCCAAATAGTGTTCTGGCAAAATGCCTTTGTACAAAACACTTAACCCACAATGCATCAGCTAACAAAATGCACTAAGCGTAATTCTTCAAATCAATAAAAAGAGTATATAAAAAAGTGTTGTGAAGTTTCTATCTTCTCATTCTCGTTATTTTTGGTAAACATTCTCTGCAATCACCCCACGTCTGAAGGCATCGTAGAATGAGACTGATTGGTTGGTTGGTTGGTGAGCATCTGGACTGCCTAAGACAACTTTAAATAACCAAGTGTAGGGCAGGGTAAAGAAAACAGTGTCATATTCAATATCCAAGTCTGAAAATGAGTTTAGATAATCACCCCCTAAACTTGTATTATCTTGTCAATCAACAGTCCTAAATATGATGTGTCATCTTCTGTGGTCCTTTCAGTTCATCATGCTGACGTACATCTTCATGCTGGCTTGGCTCGGGGTGACGGCTTTCACCTCCCTCCCCGTCTTCATGTACTTCAACATCTGGACTATTTGCCAAAACACTACTGTGCTGGAAGGGGCCACGCTCTGCCTGGACCCACGCCAGTATGGTAAGGAAGATTACTCTGTCTGTCTGTCTGTCTGTCTGTCTGTCTGTCTGTCTGTCTCTCTCTTCCCCTCTCCTTTCTCTAACCCCAACCCTTCCCAGCCCTAAAACATGGGTTGACCATATGAGCCCAATGTGCTAAGGTATAAGAGCCATTATTTGACGTTTTCATTGGTTTTCATTGTTTTCTTAAGTTGACAGTATACAAATATTTACCTTGTTTATTTCATAAGAATATTCAACAAAGACCATTCCTAATGAACAACAGCATTCATGTCGCGCTCTTCTTTCAGGTATTGTGCCGATTGCTGAGGCGAAAACAGTGTGTGCTGGATCGGAGAAGTTTTACAAGATGTGTGAATCTAATGAGGTAGGTGAAAACTCTGGTAAACACCTCTCTAGGTCGTCCTCAGACGAGCCTAGAGAGAGA
>CABFOS010018266.1:1500-16264 GCA_900660315.1 Diretmoides pauciradiatus | reverse complement strand
ACGCCCCAACCTGCTCGTAGGGAGCAGTGAGGGGTTCAGTGTCTTGCTCAAGGACACTTCGACACGCTACCGGGAGGAGCCTCGAACCGGGAACCCTCCAATTCCCAGACGACTGCTCTACCAACTGAGCTATTGCCGCCCCAGTAGCACTGACACCAAAGCTACAGTAACCGCCAAGTGCACCCATGCTATTCTAGGTAAATATCATGAGGCTCCGGTGTTTATTCTATGTGATTTGAATAGCTGTAGACTGGACAGTGGTCATTTAATCAGTATGAGGATATTCCAACAAGAAGGGGAAACCTTCTTCACTTGTGTTATGGTAACATTATTGTTACCGTACACCCGCCACTGTTATCTCCCCGCTTCCTCGATACCAACAAGCAGTGAAATATCACAAGCTTCAAAGCTACAGTGCCAACCAGTGGTCAGAGGGGGAATACGTTCCCTCTCTGTGAATCCGCTGACAGACCTCAAGCCATAAAGGTGGGTACTATACCATCACCCATCATCACCAACAGCCCCCCAAGACTGTGTCTTAATCCCTTTCCTCTATACCCAATGCACCAATTACTGGTCTCAGCCTCTCGTTTGGCACCACATATTTCAAGTAGTCAGATGACACAGCCTCTTGAAGGACAATAACTCTGTTACAGTCTGCAACACTCCATCTCTCATTTCACACAGTATATATATATATATATAACTCAGCTGAGTTGAACATACCACTACCATCCATAAATGCTCCACCGTCCACATACCCAATGTGCTCTCTACTGCTACTCCTTTATAGAAGCATAGTACAGTAGAGTCTGTCCTCCTCCTCTGCTGCTCCTCTGGTTACTTCACTATGCTCACAGTCACCACCAAACTCCTCAAACTAACACACCCAGTCTCTAAGATAATTAGACTTTCCACTCTTAACCTCACAGACCTCAACACAAAAGCTGAAAGCTGTCACATGCGAAGCACTTACATAACCTAACACATAACATGCACATAACCCTGAACACCCCCTCAACCCATGTTTCACTCTCCGCTCATCTGGCTGTAATGTGCAGGTCCTGTATTTGTAAAAAAGCTATCTATCTATCTATCTATCTATCTATCTATCTATCTATCTATCTATCTATCTATCTATCTATCTATCTATCTATCTATCTATCTATCTACCTACCTACCTACCTACCTACCTACCTACCTACCTACCTACCTACCTACCTACCTACCTACCTACCTATCTATCTATCTATCTATCTATCTATCTATTGCACTTATTTGGAGTATAAACCCAGACATGCAGTTTTACATTTGGGAAATTATATTTGTCTTTGAATTAGCGGCACCTTTTACTCTTTTTTTTTCTAAAGCAACATCAGTATCCATTGTGTTGTCCAGACGAAACGTCACACACATCATGTGTCCATTGCACAGAGTGTTCTTAATGGATATGTGGTATTCCCACAGCGTTGGATGGTTGTGGATACTGTGGCGTTTGCAGAGATTTGAGGTTGACTCATTTGTTTTAGTTCTACATTCACAATCACAAAGGCTTTGAAACGTAAAACATTTGATTGCAGTATTATAATGCTTTCCATGGTCTCTTGTACTGTCTTTTGCCATAGCTGCATACGCATATGTACAGTACGTATGTTACACTGAATGTATTTTCACAAAGAAGAGGTCCAGGATGAGGTCTGTTCTTGCCAATGTGGCAGATCTAAGTCTGGGCAGCTCTAGATTGATTGTGGAGAGAGCTAGCAGAGCAGATGAGGATCAGACGTAGAGAGAGGTCCTGCTAGATTACACAAGGCTCGTCTGAGCTCAGGATTTTCTCGCCTTTTGTTGTAGAACCTGGCCTGCAGAATAGCAGATCAAAGCTTCACTCACAGCATCTCATCTGATATCATTTACACATCTGTGAAATCTACAATCATGGAGAAGATTATGAAACCTCTCCTGCATTTATTAATGTAGAAATCTGACCAGAGACAAAGGTAAAGGTGGAGGAGAGAAATGGTCCCATTTTGAGCATTCACAACCACTCATTAATTCTATTTCTACTTTGAGTGTTGGTTATTTGCTTTCTTCTTTTCACTCAGGGAAGCTCTCAATTCATTAGGCGATCCACTATGAATGCATTATTCAATGCTGGATTGGCATTGGTGGAAGCGATTTGTTTACCATAGCTCATGAAATATGGATCTGCTGGATGGGCGTTCATATAAGCAGCGCCTGATACAGTCATAATGTGGGAGAGGTTTCTGTTGCAGTCACTCAAGGACAATCCCTTACAGCTGCTGTGGTGGTGCTGATTGTGTTGATTGTCTTATATTAAAGCTGTGGTATGCACTGTAGATAACAGATTTACCTCTGGGTGTCATCCAGCACCAACAGGAATATGTTTTTATTTCACTTTCACATTAATAAGCATTTAAACTTCCACCATGCTCATTTATTGTATTAAAATTAAATTATACCAAACCTGCTAATTGAAAGAAAAGGGGAAATTCAATACTCATTACACACAGACACACACACACACACACACACACACACAGCTGCGTGCTATGAGCAGATGACCAGATGTATTAAAGTAAGAGCCCAGGGTGTCCATAATGAACTGTTTGTTGAATGTAAACTGCAGTAATTATAACAGAGGTGCGACGGCTGAAACTATATCGAGTAGCCTAATGGCGTCTAAGGAGAAAGCGGAGAGTAGAGGCGGTTTTTTTGCTCAGATGAAGTGGATTGCCACAAAGATGAATGATTGCTTTCTCTGGGCTCACAGGTTGATTTAATTGAGTTAAATTAAACCTAAGCAAGGTAGAAATGGAGACAGAGAGAAAATCTATGCCGTCAATCTATAAAAGCCTTTAGGGCTTCGATCTGGATTACGCAGATTATTTTCCTGTCTGGTCACAGTCACACTTCATTCCTATCCCTGGAGTCACTATTCCCTAGCTAGTAGCTACATAGCATTTGGGTGGAGCACTGGTGGCAGGTGATGCCTGACATGTAATCAGACCTTATTGGAACCACATAGTAGTCAGAGGGGATGACACCATTATCATGTTCAATTCCATATCCATCTATTCTAGTGTAGCCTCTAGTATAACTGTTTTTATCAATGCATATTAATGGGTGGTGTTGAATCTTAATGAGAAATAGAATGGAACAGCAAACTGTGTTTTCCTGGTGAATGCACAGTCTTTTGTTCCTGTTGTTCGTGTGTGTTCCGACTACCGGTCGTACCTCAACAAATCATCCAGTAGTGTTAAATTGAAATAAAAAGCCATGCAGTAATTCAGCGATCAACAGATGATTGGGGGCATTTGCTGCTGCCAACAGACATGGGTCTGAGCTGCCAAATCAGTCTTTAAAGCCGGTGCAGAGAGGCTTATCTCTACGTGTTGGTATGTCTCTGCTGCAGCACGCTTCACCATATGTACACACAGGCAGGGCAGCATCTCATATGTCTTTCTTTCTTTGTATTTCTCTCTCTCTCTCTCTCTCTCGCTTCAGCCCTGTGCCACCTGCCACCCTACTTTCCCGTTGTGCTTCCGTAACAGAGGCGTCATCTTCTAAGAAATCACCCCTAGTTCTTGGTAGTTTCAAGATGACATGTGGACTCAAAAAGTTACATGATTATTTACAGTAACATTGTTTGAGATGATTCCCCCTCTGGTGAAAGCGGCTTAGGGGCAGCGGATAAAAGGATTGAAGCTACAAATTGTAAATTGTATTTTTAGGCCACATTTCAATGTACAGTATTGTGGTGATACGGGGAGAAAAAGGCAAATTGATGCTATGCTACTTTATTGGTTTGACACTGTAACAATGTGATAGTATAGGAGCTGTATTGTTAACTTGATACAGGCAGAATTAGCTTCATCTTCATCTCGTCGTCTCTTTACAAACAGAATTGTATACTAACTTGTGTTAACCCCGCAGAGGAAAAAGTATTTTGCTCAGTTGTCTTTTATTCATCTCTGAAGAAATGGGGGAGATCTCAATTTTGTATAATTTTGTGATCACCTTCATCTGAAATGTTTCTCCTAAAAAGCCCTTAGGATGAATAATGAGATAATGAGGAGATAAAAGATTGAGACTTCATGAGATAAATGTGAATATGTTCACATGTGACGTGTATACTGAGCAAAAATTTAAATGCAACACTTCCTATGTCAAAGATTTGATTGAACTGAAGTTCATAAATGGAAACATCAACTGAAAATGATTTATTAGGCACTTATCTATTGTTTTCATATCATTTTGGCCACAAATACGATTGGTCACCGATGTCCCCAAAACACACAGTCGTGGAACAGAATAACTCAGTATCTGGTGTGAGTCCCCTTTGCTTTATACAGCACAAGGCAGCTCCTCCGCATAAAGCTGATCAGGTTGTTGATTGTGAAAATGTTTTTATTTGCATTTTAGAGTGTCCTTTTATTCTCTCCATCATAACGAACTTCTCTGTGATGTTGAAGCTGTAATCAGCATGTTGATATGTCACACCTGTCAGATACAGTAGGTGGATTATGTTGGCAATGGATGAAATACTCACAAACATACATGTATACAAATTTGTGTGCACAATCTGAGAGAATGTGTATTGTACAGTTCACTGTATACAAAAAAACTGAGATTTATGACTTATTTAAACTAAAATGGGAGCAAAAACATAAATGTTGCGTTTATAATAAGCTCCTACTATATTCAACAGTATTCAGTGTCTTTGAGATCTTTCTCTAATCTCAGGGTCTGATATCCAGGAGAGTTAAATAAGACTCATTTCATATCATTTGGAGATCTCTTGTTTTGATCAGAGTGAGTCCAACATGAGCTCTTCTGCAGTGGTTTCTCTTGAGTTGAATTTGAGAGAAAGGAAAGAATGCCTTTAGTCTTAAAAGAGCTCATTTGCGCTGTAAAAGTGTTGTTGGTGTGTTTTTGAGGGGATTTGGCTGCATGTTCTTGTGTCGACTTTAAGCTCCATAGAATAACATAACAAAAGACTTTGCATACTGAAGATCCTCTCAAATGATACCCAGTGCTTTGGAGGTTCAGGGTTTGATCCGGACTGTGTGAAGTTATGCACATTGTGCTGTTCCTATTCAGATGGCGACTGCTCTGCACTGAGGATTTTAGCTTTCGCTTGCTCATGGTTTATTCAAAACCGTGGCTTCTTTTTCCTTTACATTGTTATGTTGGCCGTGATCTGGTTTGGACGATGCTGCACAAAGATACAATTGGCATCATGCCATTGGGACATAAATTGGATAAAAACATAATGAAATTTACAATGATAATGATTCAGGCTATTGTGCAATTTTCATATCATTTGATGAGTTTCTTGATGACAACTGCTTTCTACTCAACTCACCGACTTTGTGCTCTTGTCAGTTGAATGTTCAGGGGAGGTTTACTATTCCTATGAATTTATTCTTGTGTGGTCTGCACCCTGATGGTCTCACTGTTGATTGCACAATAATGTTTGAAACTGTCCTTGGTCGTGTGTCTTTGGGTGTCTCTATATAGTTAACAATAGATATACAGTAGCTATATAGATTGAGATATTCTATAGTGTCTCCGCTCATTTCATTCCATAAAGGACTATGTCAGGCGGCCAAGTTGGAAAGGGCACATTACCTAATGTAGAGTAGCAGGGATGTCGGCTGTAATATGACTCTGCAAATCATTGTTCAAATATGGCACACCTCAGTGATCCATGCCCTCTCCATGCGCAACACTTGCAATTTCTTGGCGCCTTCTGCAATTTCCCCACGGGGATCAATAAAGTATCTATCTATCTATCTATCTATCTATCTATCTATCTATCTATCTATCTATCTATCTATCTATCTATCTATCTATGCACGCTGGTAGTGTATGGGGTTCATTTTAAAAGATTAATTAATCAAAAAAGGATAAATAACAAAATTATTCACCATTAAAGTGAAACAAATGGAATTAAAAGCTAAAATTTAAAAATAAAATAAAAACAATTTAATCCTTTTGAAATTTCTTGCACAATTTTCTGTTTTTGTTTTGTTTCTGTCACTGTGTTTTGGAACTTTGGATATTTGTGGTTTTGCTTATGGATTTTTTTGTGCTTTTGTTTTGAGCTTTTCGTCATGTGTGGGCGGAGATAATGAGAGGGCGTGTACATAGATGTTTTGGTAACGCCCATATGGATGAAACAGAAGTCCTCAGCGGGGTCAACTTCCGATCTTCACACGTTCATCTGTTTTATTAACAGCACATGATCAAACAATAGGAATGCAAACATTTAAAGAAATGTGAAAGGTGCTCTGGCCATGATTATTGGCACAAGTTTCTAATACTTACTTGCACAGCCTTTGGCAATAAGCTTCCAAACGTTGTGGATGTGTGTTTTGGGTCATTGTCCTGCTAGAGGGCCAATGACCTTCCACACCCATTTTTTGACATTGGGTAGACATTTCACTGCATTGCCAAAGAGCTTTAATTTGGTGTACTTTATCAGTTCAATGAACTTTGTCTGTTTTCACCCCAGTGTTTCTGCCATTTACCCACTCTCCTGTCGTTCCAGAACCATCACCTGCCCACTCACTCACTCACCTGACTCCCATTTTCCCTAATCAGCAACTAGTACATGTACCGGTTCATTTCCACATGTTTGCTTGCTCTACTGTAGCTCTCCAGCATGTGTTACCCTGCATGCCTGAACCTCTACCTGTCTGAAACCCTCCCTGTTTTCCCTGGACCTTCCGCCTGCTCCCTGTCTGGTTTGTTTGCTTCCCTGTTTGTTTGATCTCCTGTTTTTGATTCTTGCCTGCCATTCTTCAGTAAACCTTTGAACTGTTGCTCAACTGACTGTCTGTGTCATGCTCTCTGGTTTAAGTCAAGTCTGTGCCAGTACAATCTGGCCAAAATGAACCCAGCTGACTAGAGTCGGTGAGACAGGAGCTGTCGGCTCAAGCTGGCACCATCCACCTGCATGAGCAGCAACTTACCTCCATTATGGGGGCCCTGCAAGAGATCTCCGCCTGCAAAGATGTGAAATCCATCCAGGAACAGATCCAACTGCTCTCCATTCCTGGTGAACCGCAGGCAGCACCTTCTCCACCCATAACTCGAACTCACCCTTCTCTGGCAGCAGAACCCCGGCTCCTCTCTGGTTCCTGCACCATATGCCCATAGCGATGCTCTGGAGCCCATGCAGCTCAGCCGGACCCGGATCTCCACGGAGGAGCGACAGTGTCGCCTTTGGGAGAGTCGTTGCCTGTACTGTGGCCAGGACGGCCATTTTGTCTCCTGTCCAGTAAAAGCAAAGGCTCACCAGTAGTTCAGAGGACACTGGTGAGCTGTACCATCAATCCAGAAATGCCCTCTCACCCCTTACTCCACGCTCAGCTTTGGCTTTCTGAACATTCTCACACCATCCAGGTGATATAATATATATGATATAATAGACAATGGCCCGATGCCAACTTTTTGGATTGCACACTCGTCACCCAGCTGGGCGTCCGCCAGGAACCCTTGGCCATGCCTATCAATGCCAGTGCCCTCAATGGTCATCTCCTGGGCTCGGTCATGCACAGACCTTCTCCTGTCCGCTTTGGCATGTCAGGTCATCACCAGGAAACACTCACCTTCCACCTGATTAATGCACCTAACCAACCCCTTATTCTGGGTTTCCCCTGGTTGAGAGGACAATCTTTATCAACCATATCAACTGGGCTACGGGCGCCATTTTGCAGTGGAACCGTCATTGTAATGCTGTGTGTCTCAGGTCTGCTCTGTCCTTCACTCCCAGTGTTTCTCCTCCCTCTGAGTTTCCCGACCTCTCAGAAGTCCCTCCTGAGTATCTGGACCTGAAGCAGTTATTCAACAAGGCTTGGGCCACCTTGTTAAGCCCCTATGGCTGCAGCATCAACCTTCTTCCTTGTTTGCCCCCCCCCCCCAAGGGGCGGCTCTTCTCCCTGTCCACTCCTGAAACCAAGACAATGGTACATCAACGAGTCCCTGGTTGCTGGCATCATCCGTCCGTCTTCGTCTCCCGCTGGGGCAGGGTTTTTCTTTGTTTGAAAGAAGAACCAGACCCTCCGCCCCTGCATTGATTACAGAGGTCTCAACAACGTCGCGGTCAAGAACAGGTACCACCTTCCACTAATTTCTCTGCTATTGAGCTTCTACAGGGGGCCACCATCTTCACCAAGCTTGACCTTAGGAACGCTTACCGCATCAGAGAGGAGGACGAAAGGAAGACAGCCTTCAACACTTCTAGTGGCTACAACGAGTACCTGGTGATGCTGTTTGGCCTCACTAATGCCCCTGCTGTCTTGTGGCCCGCTCCACTCTTCTCCACACATCTTTCCGTTACCAGAGAACCGCCACCTTGCTCCCCGTTACACCCTGGGCCAGAAGGTTTGGCTGTCCAAATGGGACTTCCCTCTCCAGGGTGGAGTCCAGGAAGTTGGCTCCTTGGTTTGCGGGTCCATTTCCAGTCTCAAAGGTCATCAATCCAGCAGCAGTCCACCTTCGTCTCCCGTGGGCCATGTGCATACACCCCAACTTCCATGTCTCCCGTCTCAAACCAGTCAAGGAGAGTCCGCTCCACCCCTCCTCCAGACCCCCACCACCCGCACGGCTTATCGATGGGGTGCCTGCCTACACTGTCAGTCGCCTTCTCAAGTCTTTTCGTCGTGGGAGGGGCTTCCAATATCTGGTCGATTGGGAGGGATACGGCCCAGAGGAGCGCTCCTGGGTTCCCACCTGGGGCATCCTGGATCCATCCCTCATCCGGGACTTCCATGGTGAGCATCCGGCCCAGCCTGGTGGGACATCAGGAGACGTCCCTAGAGCGGGGCGTTCTGTCACAACTCCAGCCACTGTTTTGTTTTCACCGCAGTGTTTCTGTCGTTTACCCAACCTCCTGTCATTCTAGATCCAGCCACTTCATCCAGCAGTCCCCCTTTAACCACCATTTCCATCACCTTACCTGCCCAGCCCACTCACTCACCTAATTCCCATTTCCCCTAATCAGCCACTAGCACATATCCCAGTTCATTTCCACATGTCCTCTGCCAGATTGTCTCGTTTGCTTGCTCTAACTCTCCAGCGTGTGTAACCCTGCCTGGCTTCCCTGGACTTGATTTCCTGCCTGCTCCCTGTCTGGTTTGTTTGCTTCCCTGCACGATCTCCTGGTTTTGACCACTGCCTGTTTTTGATATTGATTCTTGCCTTCCTTGCTTCAGTAAACTTTCAAACTGTTGTGCAACTGACTGCCTGTGCCGTGCTCTTGGGTTTAAGTCCAGTCTGTGCCACGAGCATTCTAGAAACAAAAGACTTATCATTTTAAAATCGAATATTGGATCTGTTGTGAGACTGATTGATAATTTCAGTATGTTTTAGGTGGTTTTCCCCTTCCCAGGATAGAAAGAATTCAGAATAGCTTCTGATGAGCCACTTGTAAACTTTCAGAGTACACTCTGCTCTCTGACACAAGTAGAGCAGAGTGTAATGAAGAGAGCAGAGAGTAATGCAAGTGGGTTAGATTAAGGGACGTATTTTCTCTTTGGGGCCTTTTGCTTACTGGCACAGTCGCCTCTGATAAGCCACTTGTAAACTTTCAGACTGTCAGAGTACACTCTGACACAAGTAGAGCAGAGTGTAATGAAGAGAGCAGAGAGTAATGAAAGTGGGTTAGATTAAGGGACATATTTTCTCTTTGGGCCCTTGCTTACTGGCACAGTCTATCTTTGGGATGTTTTTCACATTATTACTCAAACTGGCAAGAGAGCGAACCGCTACCACAGAGCTTCTGAGGATGAGCATGACTGAAGTCTTAGTAAATGTCCCCAAAAATGCAGTAAATTCAACAACATTTTGACTGTGTATGACAGTGTGGGTTTTTAGTTTGCGCACACATGCGTATTTGTATTTGTGTGTGTGTTTTCCTGTTTCACATGTGTGCATGCTCCCAGAGGGGAAACCGGCTGTGTGGGGTGTTATCTACTTCTGCAGAGGGTGACAGCTAATCACCAACCCTGACAAACACAGGGGGTGAGGGGAGGAAAGAGAGAGGGAGAGATGACAAATAAGAGAGGGAGAGGGGGTGTTTGAATTCCATGAGTAACCACAGAGGCCTTTGGATCCTGTCATTCCAACCTATGTATGAGTTTGGACCTGAGCTGGACAGCTGTGCGGCCTCCCACCTGGCCCAGTGACAGCTAATAAACCCCCATCAACAGAGAGATACAAGAGATACAGACTCAGATACTGTAGGATGCCAGAGCAAACACATTGCAACATTTCTTGATGATTTGAATAAATCTTTGTGTTTTCCCACTCTGTCAGCAGCACCTTTTGATCTCTTTGCTGCTGCAGGTATATTCTCAGCCTCACAGTGAATATCTGTAGTTGGGGATACTACCTGCCTGTATTGCTGGGGAAGGCACCTTGTCGGGTGTAAAGAGATCAGCAGTTATTAGCTAACTGTGTCATTAATCTCGCTCAATGACTATACTAAATGCATTTGTAGACGGTTTGCCTTGCAGATGGGCTGAGGCGTGCCGAGTTAGTGTGAGCTGTTGGTGTCGCCTGTTGACACAGAGATCAGAGGGCTGAGAGAGCGGGAGAGATGCTGTCGTGAGATGGCGGCAGGCAGGCTGCACTGGGAGAGGAGAGGAGAGAAGAGAATGACAGTAAAGGCTTCACTCTGGTTTTCTAGGAAGAATTTTAGGCTGATATGTGCCTCTTAGCTGCTGCCATTTGTAGGTACACTCCATCACACAATATAACAACTGGAATCTGAGGGAAATGTACTACCAGAAATTTACAAAGCAAAACTGATTGCCAATATTTATATAATTTATCAGTTGAGTTGGTCATAGGTTGCGTTTTGATGTTTTAATGGACATGAGTTAATGCAGCCAGCTTTGATTACCAGTAGTAGGATTGAAATATCAATATTCCCCCATGACCCATTGGCTTCTGGTCGCTCTGTGGTTCTGGACTCCCTGCTGGAGCCGGTGTGGGTGGCAGCACTCTGAGCGACCGGCAGCTGGGATGGGTGTCGTGCGGGGGGCCTTCATAGGGTGAGACCCTCACCTCCCCACAGTCACACACCTCTCACCACTTAGCTGACCCGGTCACTAAGGCAGACTGGCAGATACAGTGAGAAAGAGTGTGTAAGCAACAGAGGGTATAGGCGTCATATGCTTTTAGATACAGGATAGCTGAAATCCCCACTAAACAAACTCAAAGACGGCTGTCAGATGCTTTTACTTAGCATATTGCTTGAGACCACAAATGGCACAATCAGCAAAGAAGTCAAAGGTCCACAGATACTCGAGAGCTGAGGTTGTCATTCACCTCTATACAGTGTAAGTGCTATCAACTCTTATACACGTATGGATCAAACAGTGGTCACATGCTTCAGATGACCCTATGATATGGGATGTAACCATTATATATTTATAGATTTTGATGGTTCGATTATAGAAAAATCACAGTTTCGCAGTTATGCATTAATTTATTTATTAATGTATTAACTGTCACCTGTGCCTCATATTTTATTCATTTTTAATAATCTATTTTAAATAATTAATCTAATTCTACACGTGGCCTTAGAAGATCTGTCTATTATTGGGCTTTTTGTTTTCAGTTTTAGTAAAAATGAAGAAGAAATTGATAACATCTCTCATGCAGCTGTTATTAATCACTGAAATGCAATTAATTAGATCCCACGGTATAGTGCTGGAAGACTACAAGTTACTAATGTTGTCTTTTAGCATATTTACCTGTGTTTTCTCAACACAGATGGGAGGAAGCAAAAAGTAAAATGAGTAAATTAGTCCCCACAGGATTCCGCGGGAAAAAATCCTAAAATCTGCATCAGATTTTGTGAAATCAGATTTTGTAAAGTTATTAGTTTTCTTATTTTCAGACAATTTAGTTGTTGCATAGGTTGTTACCTGCTGACGGTTTCGGCCGTCACTTCAGCCTTCTTCAGAGCTGTCATCTGACTTCCTGACATCTGACAGCCGAAACCGTCAGCAGGTAAGAACTAATGCAACAACTAAATTGTCTGAAAATAAGAAAACTAATAACTTTAAATATGAAGACAAAATGAACCTTTTCAATCAGATTTTGTAAAATCTACTTTTTTTCGGCAAGTTTTGCAGATTGGATATCCGTTGTCTGGTCATTCTTTGTACAGTTTATCTGAAAAGCTCCCACACTGATGACTTCAGGCTTTTTTTTGTGTGTGTGCATACAAAGCTTCAATACTCAGTCCTGCGGCCATTGTTTAGCTAATGTAGCGTACAGTCGCTCGGCCCCCGTGGGTGCAGGTAGGTAACCTCCCGTGTCGCTCTCGTGACATCATTTGCCGCACAGCATTTTAAGATGGTGCACCACCGGTGTTTTCCTTCCATCTGCAGTCTGTACGTTGTGCTATGTTTGTTTAGTTTTCCTCACTGTGCAACCGTTGTTCATAGAAGAATAATGTGCCATAATGTCCCTTTTTTGAGCGTGAGAAAAGAAACGCTGTAGCTGAGCCTTTACGGTTACAACACCGTGACGTTTTAAAGCGTGGTTAATAGGGAAACCGGTTAATTGCTGCATCCCTATAGCTATGATAGGACTAATGATAGGGCTGATCTCATGGTTTTGAAGTTGAATTTACACTCACAGCTTGAATTGTATCTATATGTTGTTCTTCCTGAGCACAGTGGATGGTGACAGTGTACATAAGTATCAGAAATTAGAATGGTGAGATGATTCAGAATAAGACCAGGATATATATAACAATGACTACTGCCTAAAAGTACATTGAGAAAACACATTATAGCACTTCCTTATCTCTGGTTGAAGGCATCACTCCTTTTCTAAGGAGTGGATAGAAGGTTTTTATGTCCCTTAATT
Source organism: Diretmoides pauciradiatus (assembly GCA_900660315.1). Classification (NCBI taxonomy): domain Eukaryota; kingdom Metazoa; phylum Chordata; class Actinopteri; order Trachichthyiformes; family Diretmidae; genus Diretmoides; species Diretmoides pauciradiatus. Next base: position 3,349 of record CABFOS010018266.1, on the reverse strand, counting down.
CCTCTCCTTGCTCCATACATGTGCCCACTAGCAAAGCGGCACTGGGCTCAGTAGGAGCAGCAACTGGAGATAGTGAAGAGTGTGTCTTGTCTACAGATGGTTTGTGGTGGTCTAGTGTGGATGACCATTCTGAAAGCACCTAGCGTCTGTGTTTAGGTGTGTGTGTGCCTGCATCTGTGTGCTTGTGTTGTGTTGGATACTAATGACAGTTGGCATTTGGCCATTATCAGTGGATCAGTAATTAGTTTTGAGAGGTTTGGGGGAGAAGCGCACATTCCCCTCTATCTCTCAAACAGATGGGTGTTTGATCTGCTAACCCATCTCTCACACACACTCTCTCCAACCATAGCACCAGTCTGACATATGGAAACGTCTATAAGCAAGTCTGTCTCAGCATACTGATAGATGCAATGACAGAAAACAAACAAAAAGAAAATGGACCATAGGCAAGCTAATAATGAGTCCCCCTACTTGGAACAACACATAAGCATGGGGATTGCACCCTTGTGAAACCTGTCTTGAAGAACCTTTCAATCATGTCTAAACAGTCTGTCTGTAGGTGAGCATGCTCCCTCCCTGGGCATTGCTGTCAAGGTTTTGTCTCTTCTCCTACACAGCTATTCGCTCTACTCTTTAGCCGGGCTGAATTGTTGTCCTCCATTCCCTAATGCATGCAGGTTGTCCCTGTCAGACGATCACGCTGCCTGCCTGGTGTCTCTTGATATGTTGCATGCTAAGGCTACTTGCCAACCCACAGACCTGTGTGCATTGCTGCAGAATCTGTAAATCAAACCTAGAAAGTTGAAAGTGCTGACATTATGCTAGGTGTATATCTAGGATGCATACTTTGATGTAACAGTCCTCCCCCATCACAGAAACTTCCTGTAGTTTGCCTTCAGAGATAGGGCTTGAGTGACTGAATACCAAGTTCTCCTACTTTGGAGGACTTGTCTCTTAAATCTTCAAGGCGCCACGGTGGCTATAGCCCCGCTAAGAAAGGTTTGAACCCTCGACTATTTAGGTGAGCTTTTTCTGATGGAGGAATCAGAGCAGCAGAAACATCTCACAGCACATGAGCTGATTTCTCATTTACAGTCTTTGGGCTTTATCATACATCGGAAAAAAGACATCTCATTCTATCTCAAAGAAGATCTTTTGTTGGACTAGAACTACAGATCGAGGGAGTGGGCCTATACAGAACCCCTTTGAATTAGCTGCATTCCTGTATGAATTCATTCGTCATAAAAATAGATAAACACCTTTCGTAAATTCTAAGTAGATTTCTCGTATATATGTGCGTACTCATACACCACCGTGGGATTCATGAAACATGCGGGAGAGCCTTGATTTGTTCGGAGAACAGGTGTATCCATGATGAATGCCAGACGTTGGGTTAGTTGGATGTGTGTGCCTGAAGGGTCGAGTGTAAGTAAAGCAGACAAAAGAGGAACTGTGCAGACACGGAAGTGTTGCGCTCATGAAAAAACAAACTGTTGCTGAGGTAAAAAGAAATGATTCAACGTGAAATTAGATTGCAAAAAAGTATAAGGAGAAGTAGAAGATTGTTATGAATACAGACAATTTGGCAAATACGCCATCACAGCCTATTAGGGTTTTTTCTACAAAGCCACTGAAATATTTTGTTGTTAATGAGGTTTGGTTACTGGAACTGATTTAGCATAAAGAATAAGACTGACACCTCTTAAAATACTTATTACTCTTATTGACTTTTTACTCGCAAAGCTTTTTATGCAGTTTCAGTAACGAGATTTTACTCATCACGTGTAAAATCTACCTGCATTTGCGGCCCTGTGTGTGTGTGTGTGTGTGTGGGGGGGGGGGGGCATTT
>CABFOS010018236.1:5320-22062 GCA_900660315.1 Diretmoides pauciradiatus | reverse complement strand
GCTGCCTGACATAGCTCATCCTTATTATAGCCTTACCCACAGACAGACACAGCACAGCGAGGCCCAGAACAGAGACAAGAGAGGCGAGGGGACAGGAGAGAAGAGAAGCAGATATGATATGTGGAAATGAAGACAAGGCAGAACAAGAGGGGGGGGGGGACCGAGAACAAATGTGTATATATGGAGAACAACGGATGGGAAATTAACCCCAGCCACGTTCTGACAGATCTTCGGTTGTGGCTGCTCAATTTGTCTAACCTACCAGCCACTTTGGCAGGTAGTCAACCATAATTTGGAGGTTCCTTCAAAACATGGAATTAACCGAGGCAGACTTTTAGCAAAATAAACAAAACTAGATGGTAAGCACCGAAAAAACACATTTCACCGAACTACCATCCTAGACAGTCTGACTAGTACCACTGGGCAAGACCATGTTAATATAGCATACCATCATTTCACCCTTCTCAAAGCATTTCAAAAAGTGATGGCTGATTGTTTCCACCCATCGCAGCCCCAGTCAAAACCAGGCTTTGTTTGATTGGCAGAAATCAGCTGTGACTCCTGCTTTGCCTTGTAAACCAAGGATTTACCCACAAGTCTTGAATGTTCATATTGTCTGAGAGGTCAGTGGAGGGGGGCCTTAAACACACATCTGTTGGTCTGATGACTACTGCCACCAATAATAAAGATATTTAGTACAATGTGTTGAAAGGTCGGGGCGGCTCGGTGGTGTAGTGGTTAGCACTGTCGCCTCACAGCAAGAAGGCCCTGGCCCCCGTGCCTGCGTGGGTTTTCTCCGGGTACTCCGGCTTCCTCCCACTATCCAAAGACATGCAGATTTGGGGCTAGGTTAATTGGGGAGTCCAAATTGCCCATAGGTGTGAGTGTGAATGGTGTGAATTGTCTGTCTCTGTGTTAGCCCTGCGACTGACTGGCGTCCAGTCCAGGGTGTACCCTGCCTTCGCTCTATGACAGCTGGGATAGGCTCCAGCGCCCCCCGCGACCCTCTGTGGAGGATTCAGCGGTAGATAATGGATGGATGGTGTTGAAAAGTGCTAAGAACTTTGTTTTACATACAAGAACATAATAAAAGCCAATTAGAAGTATCAGTGCTTCTATAGAGCACTGAATTTTAGTGATTTGCTGCTTCCTATTGAAGATTTTGTGGCTACTCCTCGGATGTTTTAGGATCAACCAATAAGCATGTGTACCAAATATGGTGCTTGCGTCTACAGCATTGTGATTTCTCAGATAAGCTCCCCTGCTACATCTAGTTTGGTAGCTGGCAGCACTGCTAGCAGGCAGACTGTATCTGTAAGCACATCTGCTAGGATAAAGCCTCTGCGCGCACACCTACACACACCAATACAGAGGTAAAAACAGGATCTAGTGAGAAACAGTATTAACTAGCTGTCCCTGTGGCTGCTTGCCTGCCTGTAAACACATCTGCTGTGATGGAGATAATACCTTAGCAGCTATTAATAGCCCTCCTTAGCCAGCTAGCACACTAGCAGCCACACTTAGGGCAGTAGGACCAAATTAGCTCAGGACACTCAGCTAGGTCAAGGCCAGGGTCACAGTCAACTAGCATGCAAGGCTAAAGTAGCTAGCCTATAGCGTAGCGTAGGACAGGCTACAACTAGCTTGGCCTGGCCTATACAGCTCACCAGCATGCATGAGTAAAATCTGGGAGGATGACATTATGATCACAACCAGTCACAATAGAGAACATAGAACATGTGTATTCAAATAAAGGTTTCATGTGTTTTAGTTTCTGTGTGTGTCCAATTAGGCTATATTTTAGCTTCAACTTTATTGATGTTTCATTTAGCGAAACATGCTCAGGCACAGCTTCAGTAAATATCAACGTTAGTTGAGTAGTATACTCCTACACACCCCTGATTATCACTCATTTTGTGACGCATATATGAAAACCTCAAATATGGTGTAGGTTAAGTTTAAAGTTTTGCCTCTCCATTCAGTTCACACAGGCACTGCCAGCACAACTTGAAGGAGCACAATTGTTTGACCAATACCACGCACTGCATCAAGGGCACAATGAATTATGGTTGGTGTAGTTCAGTAACACACTGATAACACAATTTTTGTAAACTACATAAACAATAAATGTCTCTTGGGCTACCCAAATATACACGTTTTACTCTAAATGTTCCCAGGTCCAGTGCCTGCTGTGGGTTGAGAAATACCATCCATCCATCCATTATCTACCGCTTAATCCTCCACAGAGGGTCGCGGGGGGCGCTGGAGCCTATCCCAGCTGTCATAGAGCGAAGGCAGGGTACACCCTGGACTGGACGCCAGTCAGTCGCAGGGCTAACAGAGACAGATAATTCACACCATTCACACTCACACTCACACCTATGGGCAATTTGGACTCCCCAATTCACCTAGCCCCAAATCTGCATGTCTTTGGACGGCGGAAGGAAACCGGAGTACCCGGAGAAAACCCACGCAGGCACGGGGAGAACATGCAAACTCCACACAGAAAGTCCCCACGTCCCCAACCGGGAATCGAACCCGAGGCCTTCTTGCTGTGAGGCGACAGTGCTAACCACTACACCACCGTGCCCTCTTATTTAAATACTTACACCAACATATATGGAATAAATTTACTGTAAATGCCCTTGGTTGGTTTTGGTGAACAATAAGCCAGATGATGTTTTCTTTGACTTTACAGTGGGCTAAATAGTCCCACTCTGTGTGTGTGCGTGTGTGTGTGTGTGTACACATGTGCGTGCGTGCGTGCATGTGTGTGTGTGTGTACACATGTGCGTGCGTGCGTGCATGTGTGTAGTTGAGGGGCTGCTGTTGAACAGAGGAAACACTTTAGTACACATTAATGACATGCTTGCCAGCTAAAGACATTTGAGTCAGTGGAAGTCGAGACAGGAATCTCATTGTGCATGTGTCGTACTGCCAATCCTAACTGGCTGTGACCATAATAGTTTTCCTCCTTCTTAATTTTAGGTTCAAATTGCCTCCAGAGGGTGCTAATGGTGTCTAGTCAAACTAACATGCTAAAGATAATATGGTTAATATGGGATAGTGATTGCAATGCAGTCTGCAGACTTTCTGAAAGATAAGATGAGAGGCATGCCTATACACACTATACTCAAACATATCAGCACTGGACCTCAACCAGGAGGCCTGGAAGGGGCATGTTTTTGAAGCCACATCTCAAGAGTCGAGAGATGAGCGGCCATACCCGACACAAGGCAAATCTAAAGCCGGTAAAAGCAGCACATTCATGTAATGTTTTTGTTTTTTTAATTCAAACATTATGATATATGGGTTTATTCAGGGTTAGGGACTAATGTTTCATTCACTGGTTTTCACTGGTGTGCTGCCATGTTTGAGCGGTGTCCCGACAGATTCTTGTGTCAACACAGTACTTCTGATTGGTAAAGCCGACTACAGGCTCTTGGGCTCTGCATACCCAAAATGCCACCAACGTGGCAGAAACAAGCTATGGCAGGATGGCTGCAGGGCAGGAAAAATGGCTTCACGGACATTAGGAAAGAACCACAGAGGCTAAATCCATTTCTTATGTAGATCAGTGGTTTGAAGAAATATACTCCTGCCACGCACGCACACTTAAACAAAAAATCTCTGGCTAACACAACAGCTACACAGCTAGTTGGCAACACATAAAAAACAAAAACAAGTAGCAACATGCCCAGCTAAAATGAGCATGCAGGGGGATAAACATAGCATCACTTTTTCAGCTAGCACATGGGGGCCAAGAAGAGACATGGCCAAGATAATAGAAAAAGACAGACAGGCAGACAGAACAGGGCTTTTTTTGTCGTTAGCTTTGAAACGGTTTTTACAGTCCATTGAATTTATAGTTTTCATGGCTTCTGGGTTTCGGTTTTAGTGTCGAGAGCGGAGTGTAACAGTGGCTCATTAGACATGATCCTCCCAAGAGAGCCCTCATACATACACCAAAATGCTGCGCACGCGCACACACACACACATGTAAGAGGAAGTAGAAAACAACAAGAGAATCAAAGGGTGAGGGCAGTGGACACATTGTTCTGTGTTCACGGAGAGACAGAAAGAGAAAGAGTGAGTCAGTTGCCCAGATAAGGGGGGCAGTGGGGGGGGTTGTAGATGATCTTCTGTGTTCAGGGAGCGCTAAATGGAGGCAGACAAAAAGGGCAGTGCATACAGCTTCCTCTGCATTTAGTAAGGGGGGGGTGCGAAAGAGTTTATGCTAGGGATTCACGTACGTTTTCCACCCAGAACCTAAATGAAAACCTGAGTAGGAAACAGAGAGAGCTGGCAGGCTGCACACAGCTCTCCGGTTGTTGCAGGAGGGTTAATGGTGGGAGCTGCTGCGCTAGTGGAACATATTGGAAGTCCTATCTCTGCAGACAGGAAACAGCAGGCTTTGGTTCATACCCACCGCCAGCCTACAGTTGATACTACCAACACAGACAGTGAGACAAAGGAACATGGGAGGAGAGACTGTTGAAGAAGCTGTTGTGATCAGCACAGTCACAAGAGCTAAAGGACAGGCAGAGAAAAACAAACAGAAAGCTAAATACACACCTTCGTCCATAAGATTCCCAAATAAGGCCCTCTTCTTCTCTTGAAATATGGGGACCTCTGAAAGAGAGAAAAAGACAAGGTAAACAAACATGACTGAAGATTTATTCCAAGCTACAACATATTGTCTGGGAATCCCACTAACAAACTAGGGTCAAACGCCTGTGAACCACCCAAGACCAGGAAGAAATGGGACCCTCTCATTAGCAATATGCAGAAATCATGTACATACATCACGTACATCAGAATCTGGGTTTAAAACCCATATCTGACACAAATGTAGAAATCATGGTTTGATTGTTTGTTTTGGGGAAATTGCTATGGGAATAGTGACGCAATTGTCATGTTGTCATCTCATTATTTATATGCATTTCGTTTTTCTTTAGTAGAACAATCAATCCACTGGAGCGAAAAACCCGTTTTGCCCTCAGGCTTTATCAGGTTCAATCAGGTTCAATAGGTTCCAGCTGTTTGGCAGGAGTCATGAGAACTTCTCAGCGGTAGACAACATCACAGCATTCACTATACGATTTTAAAAGTTGTATTTACATTTATAGTCATGGTAATATATTTCATCAATATATCACTACCGGGTTTTACAATATTATGAAAACGGGGGGGTTAGTTGAGGCACAACTGAACCTCCCTGGCCTCATTAGATTCAGGCTGATACTATACAGTGTACTTCAAGTCTTCCAAGTTCCAATCTTATTTTTTCTTTAATCCGTTAATATCGTTTGGAAAACTTGGTCTCAGGTCTTGATACACCAACCTCACCCATTCAGTTGTATTGATCCGTTCTGTAAATGCAACTTCCAATGGTTGTTAACCTGCACATATGAATCAATTTTGATCTCCATGATGACGTTATCAAATTTCTATGCCAGATATCTCAGCTCTGCCAAACAACTGATGGACCAGGAAAGGTGCTGCCTGTCCAGTTCAATTCTATAGACAGAACTCATTCAAGACGCTTACTGCACTGCTAATGCAAAATACATAAGACCACACATAAAAACACAAATCGATTACTGCCCTGCTGTCACTTTCTTCTCTACCGTTTTCCCAGCACTGCCTATACATATTTCATAAAGTAGCAAAGGCTCCACCCATGTTAAAGTCTGCCTCTTAACCACTGTTTCAGAGCCATAATATGCTGATGCAAGGTCTATTGCTCTTCAGACCTGGCCAGCTAAACTGTGGTCACACACAGTATGATGAACTTGTTCAGGGCTCCCACTCAATAGGAACTCATTATCAAGAACATTGATGATCAAACTGTAAATCAAGTTGGAGCAATTGCCACATACCAGTGTAATTAGGAATCTGTTCCTTCAGATTTTGCTCAGACACACATGCATTTCACAAGAAAGTTGAGTGCAGGGGCAGCTGGAGCAGATATGACCTTCCAAATACGGTCTCTCCAATAATCAGAAAGCAGTTTAATGCTTAATTTATCAGTGTATTATCTAACCAAGAGATATCGACACAGATTAATTAACAGCCAGTACTGGTTGGCCCTAGTATATTCCTGATGTCTGACATTGGAGTCTCTGAGCATGCCAAAGGTTGGCTTACATTTATGAACAAATGCCTTTGGCATTTGGGCGATCCGATCACAAGTGGACAGCCAAGACACATCGCTGTTTACACCTGGTATTAGAATGCTTCTCCATATGAGTCTCGAGTGACCACTTGTGATCGGATCTCACTTCCCCGCACTATATGCAAATAAACACGTACATCATTTCCATTTGCAAAGACCAAATGCGTTGTTTTTAACCGGCGGGAGGCAGCGATGCACTAAACCACCCAGTCTGCTGGAAAAAAGAAGAATGCACTTCCTGTGCCTAGATGTTTTCCAAGACTTTGGCGTGCGGGCAAAATCAAAACAATATTCTCTGGCGTGTTCCAGGCAAACCAAGTCACCTAAGATGTTTGACGCAATTGTAATATATCTAGATGGACTTCTCAGAATGTTCAGAAGTCGTGGACAACGCCAGCTTACGCTATTTGAGATTGTGAATGAGAACTATTTCCGCCTATGCAGTAGGAGTGTCATAATAATAAATGTTTCATAATAATAAATACATGTTCCGCATTTTGTTGACAATGTTATTTGGTTAAATAATGGGGGGAGATGTCATTATTTTAAACACACTCGGGGAGGTGATAGAGTAGTTTCAGTCAGACTCAGCGTCCTGCATGTCCAGTCAGAGCGAGAGACTGACAGCTGCTTGACAAGCCGAGGAAATGAAACACATGAAGTGTAGCTTGGTTTGGGATCATTTAAAAAAGAAGGACAATGACAAAGTTGAGGGAAAACTTTGCTGGCAGCAAATCTTACTACTATCAATAGACTACACACCCAATTGACACCAGAACACGTTGACGTGCTGTCACCACCTGGCGTTGCAGACGCTGTTAAAGCTGCTACTGTTTGTGGCTATAGTCAACCGATTGTTGCCGTCAAACGACTATTATATATAATATATATATAATTAACCGGATAATGATGTCAGCTCACCGGTTGCAAAACTATCCGTGATTCCCATCCCTACTATGCAGAGGACGTCAGTAGAGTAGGCGGTCCTCCCAGAACTGTCCGGGACGCATCAGGACGCATTGTCATTTACACTACAAACGGTATGTGGTCAAATGCGTCCCAGACCACCTCCACAAGTGGTTTGAGTGATCGGATCTTAATGTGTCTTGGGGGTCATTTACACTTGTATTTAGCGCTGTCCACTTGTGATCGGATCACCCAAGATGCATGTTAATACCAGGTGTAAACGGGGCCAAGCAGTCCTTCAAATTAAAAACGCCATATTTTTAGAACTGCAAAATAATTTTGAAATATCCACGTTAGGATTTTAGAGAATCACTTCTGAAGTAGTAACAAAATCGTGATGCATTAGTGTTGTGATCCTGGCCCTAGTGTGTTGTGAGTGAGATCAGTATTATAAGGACAGGTGAGAAACACAATAACAGTTCTGGACATGGAAAGGAATTAACTGGATACTGTGTCCTGTCGGTGTGTGTATACCATCAACAGAAGGAGGCCACCACTACCAGTATGTATATCACTTGCTGCTCTTCCACTCAAGAGTTTTAGTTTTTACACAATACAGCAGGCGAACCTGGCAGACAAAGTACATTCTCTAAATAGTGTGTGCTTGCATGCAATTTTATGGCAGTTTATAGTGCAGCCAGGTTGGCAAGAACTGGCATTGTATACAGGTATAATTTGAAGTTAAAGACGCAATTGAAACACCTAAATAAAAGATAAGACATCAATATGCCTAGTCCATTTATGGAAGTAGGTTACAGCCCCAGAAGTATGGTGATGTTTGTTGTACTGCGAGTTAAAAGACGTAATTCTCCCAGACAAATCCCCACATTATAAAAAAGGTAATGAGATTATTTATCTCCCGGTGAATATTGCTTGCACAAAGCCATAGCTATGACACACACACACACACACTTTGATGATCTATATCCATATATGTTTTAAATTATAGTTGATAAAACGTATATGGCCACTAGCCATTATCATTGTTGACAAAATAGAGACTGATTGGCCCCATATGAAAGCCTCTGTATACAAGTAGAGGGAGTCAAATAGAGACAATGGAAAAGACAGTGGGCAAGTACCAGCTTGCCTAGAACACAAACAAATAAATGGATACAACAGACACGGGCGATGTGAGATAACAAATATAGAGTGATGTTGAACGACTGTTGGGAGGCCAACAGAGGTAGAAATGAAAGCTCAGAGACCGACAAAGAAGGAGTCAGAGAAAATGATATAGAGGGAGAGGAACAAGAGATAGATAAACAGAAAGAGAGGAGAGGGAGGCAGAAAACAAGCTAGGCTTCTCAACACAAACATGCCATTCTTTGTTCTCAACTAATGCCCCACACTTCTGTCCCTCAAAACACACAGTCATAGTGGACACACACACAGTCACACATAGCCACACTACATGCAGCTTAAAGCGCCCCCTCTGCACATCCACGCAGACGCTCTACGACATACACTGTCACACACTCGTACACTCTTGCTAGCCAAGCTCCCACAAGACAAAGTAGCAATTCATCAGCCTGAAGCATGCAGAGCTACAGCTGGCCTGGGCACAGGAATTTACAACACTTTACAGCACCAAGCACAGGCCTCTGGCGGTGTATCTAATACATTAAGATGATAAGCGGGGATACATGTGACCAAACGTGAGTGTGCATGCATTTGTGCCCATTCACCTTTAGTCCTGTGCATGTTTCTGGCGGCTACGCATGAGAAGAGTCTGAATAAGGACTTCCAGGGCAGAGCTCGCGGTGCTAGGCTAGCGGGCTTCGATTTCACTTGGACCAGAGACATAGAGGTAGAGCAATCATGCAGCTCCTCATCCCCATATTCTTCTGGCCTTTTCCATGGAAACCAAACACTGTTGCTGCACAGCCCTAAACACAACACAAAACAGAGGATCGCATTTCCTTTTCCTCCCACTGGTCCCCCATTCGCAGACAAGCTCATGAGGGTCCAGGACAAGTTGCTATGAAAGAATAGGGGCTGTGTCTGCAGAGAGCCTTAACAGCCAAAATATGAAAGCCCAAGAGGGGAGGGGGAGAAAGGAGACTAGCTGAGAAGAAAACCCCCTTATGTTTCTAAGTCCCTGTAATGCAAAAGGGTTGCACAAAAAAATATCAAACTACTGCTCCTAGGTCCTCCAGTCATTTGGACACTCAAATACAGTATCCCATTATATTTGTGAAGCAGGCAGCCATCAAACCGGACTATCGGGCCAAAAAGAATGCCAGACTGTGAAAATGGAACATCGAGCAAGTTGCTAGGTGCTTAGGACGCAGGCCAGAGAGAGAAAGACGACTCACTGATGTTTTTCCTTCCACTTTCCAGGCCTTGCCAGTTTAGTCCAGTCACCAGTCTGTAAGCAGTCTGTCAATGTGTGGCCAACCTGCCACTCCCTGGCTGTATCCCAATCAGCCACTAGGGAGCTGTGTAGGGCATTTAGAAGGCAATATGAGACATAATATCCAAGCCACTGTAGTCGCCCCCCCCCCAAATACTAGATAATTATCCTTTTATAAGTCCCAGCTTAGAGCAACTTTGTTTCCCAGTGCAAGATCTGCAAGAAAGGTGAGACAGTGCATGACACCACCGTAGCTTTTCAACAACACGTCCTCTTCCAGCTTTACAGCACTAATTCTGACTTGCCACTGCCAAAGAAGGGCTGGTTTTCCATTAAAAAAAAAACTCTTTGTAAGGCGTAATAGAGATGCTAGAGCAATAATCCGTAGTGATTGGACAACAGAGTCCTGCTCTCCCCTAGTCCCCTTGGCAGAATGACAGAAGAGGAGGAGAAAGAGGAGTGATGGAACAGGAGAAGGCTGTATTCTTGGAGAGAGGAAGAGAAGGGGGAACTCCCGAACGAAGAAAGTTAACACGAGGCGGGTAGATGTTTTCTGTCGCCCTCTCTCCCTCCCCCCCGTCATGCCTTCTTTTATTCCGGTGACGTTCTTTCTGTCCCCTGCAGTGTGGAAGGTGTCATCGCTACTGAGTGTGTGAGTGAGAAAGAGAGCGAACTAAGCCGGCATCCAATGTCAGTCCTAACAGAGCATGCTCACTCACGACCAACATTTCCCCTTTCTCTCCCCCTGTCTCTCCCACTCCCTCCTCCAACCACACACCCCCCTTCTCTCCACCTCCACAACACATTCTTTCTCTCACACATACACTCTTTCACTTGACCCTTACACACTCTTTTGCCGGCCCCCCCAAGCTTTTCTGTCTACGCCATGCCGATGCCTTCTTTGTCAGTATCTCCATCTGCCTCTCTCCCCCTCGGCCATTTCTTGCTTGCCTTTTTCCCTCTCTGCTCCCAGCCTACGTTTGCTGCCCCTTTCTTTCTCCAAGATGGACATTCTCTCTCTCCCTCTCTCACTTGTTTCTTTCTCTCTGCCCCCTCCCTCCACCCTAGTCTCTGTGGTTGAGCGGGTCTCAGATTTCAGCCTTGTCTGGCTGCAGGCTGCACCACCAGCTGCCCTCAATGACACCATAGCTCACTGCCTTTCTTTTTGCTTTCCTCCTTTTGACTTCTTGCACATGCAGTTGTTCCCTACAGTGTAAAGGAGGGGTTATGAATCAGTCTCTTCATTTGTTCATCACATATTGCTGACCGAATTTTGCTCAAACTTGGGGGTTATAACGCAGCTCACCACTGCATTCCAACATTTTCAAAATTACATGCATTAGCCCAAGAGGGGTGCTACAATTACAGGTCAAAACAAGGTGGCATATTTGCCACTGATTGGTCCCAGAGGGGGGCAGCATCATTTGAGAGAGCAAGTAACATTGTTGCCTTGTTACTTTCTGAAACCATTTTACCACTTTCAATTTCTTTCCCTGGCACATGCCAGGAAAGAAGCCCAAGTGAAACCAAAATATCACACAGAACTAGAATCCATCTGTCTGCAGGAGAGAAAGTGATAGCTAGCTCAGTGCAAACAGAGGGAGAGCTTACCACTGATGTCGACCCTATACAACCCTCAGCAAACTATCCATCCTTTAGATGCTAGATGTAGTAAAGCCAATATTTCACTGAATTTAGTTGTGACAACACATTGCAACTCATTTTAGCATTTAGAATTTGCCTATACCAGTATGACTTGTTTAGTGTTCATTTATGTGGCTGTAATGAAGTCAACTACAAATCTAACGGAAAGCACATCATGCAGAATTAAAAAGTTGAAGATAAAAACCATGTGCACAAGAGAATTTAAAAAAATCTAATTGGGCCCTACTTCAGTCTGACAGTGAAGGAAGTACCCTGTAAAATCCCCTGGCACTAAACACAGTGCTTCTGCCTATTTTGAGATATTCAATTAAAATGATGGGAATAAATAGATATATCAGCCTACTGCCCAATTTTAGGTCCGCTACTCATCACAAGGTTATCCCCAAGAAAGGCTGTCATGCACAGCAGAGTGCATGACACCCTTGTTTGGGGATAACTCACCAAGCTCCCAACAAGTGCCTATAGCTTAAGCTAATGTTGACTTAACCACAGTAGTAATGACGTCAGTTTCTATCAGCTGGCATGATGAGCACAATTAAAAGACAATGTTTACATTTCTTCTTGAGTTGACGAATTAATCTCTAGAATAATGATCAGGATAATCAATTATCAAAATGACTGTTTGCTGCAGCCCCAAAGCACTGTTTGGGGTGAGGCCACTGAACAATTTAAAAGAAACCTTGTTTACCCTCCCAATAGTTGAGGCTATATTGGGGCTGGCTGCACCCCAAGTTCCAGACTTTTTCCAATTAGGCGAATGACAGTCACAGACAGACGGCACACTAGCCATCTATTCAAGGAGGTCCTTGGCTTTACTGCTATGGCCAGCTGCACTGCTGTATTCTTCACCAGCTTTACGCTGCATCTGTTCACATCATCACCAAAGAACATACACATATGCACTCAAACGCTGGGTACAGAGAACCAGAGACAAGCAGAAATGCATATAGGCACAGAGAGAAGATGCAGATTCCAAATACACACAGCTATAAAATGGCACGGGTGAGTGTCCTATTAAAGGGGCAGGGCAGCAGAAACAACAATGAGCCATCTGGAGCAAACAGCAGCTCATCACCAGACTAATAGAGAAGACCTAAACACTTCATCGCCTACAGCCAGGGGTTTCCAAAGATATGGCGAGAGGGCAAGAGAGAGGGGAGAAAGGGAAGACCAATGGGTTGAGATGTAAAAAGGGTGCCTTGGCTGGTAGATTGTAAAATGAGCTAGGGCAGAGTCAAGTACCAGACAGTGAAATGACTCCTCATTACCCATTTACATGCCAGCGTACACTAAGTGGCTATGTGGAGTAGAAGCATGGCCAAACTAAAAGAAAAACTCACTGACTGTCAAATACATGGTTGGATCACATGATGTCTCAATTTGTGATAATAAAAGGGAACATGACTTTACTTGCATAAGCTTTGGCATTCTGTACTATAACACTTTGTAACAACAAATTAACACATTTCACCACTTATATCAGAGGTTCAACGCCATTGACTACAGCTCAGTGTTGCCAAGCCTGAGGTGCATTCAACAAGACATTTGTTTGCAAACATAACCCAACATGTACACACTTTAGCCAAGGGCTTTTGTGTATGAGCAAATGGACTGAGGCTATAGAATGGCACTTGTTTAAAATATCTGGAGTACAACAGCTTTGTTGCTTCACAAGTTAGACAGGGATAGTAGCATTGAAAGCCAATAACACAGCAGTCATACTTTCTTGCACTTTTCAGCCTGCACATGTCACAAATAACCGCTGTTTTTACTCTAGGACTCAGCTGACAATTTGGTCTCAAAATGAGTGAATACTGATTTTGCCAAGGCGGCCAACAAGCCTTGCTAATGCAGCCTGCCTCTCCTATAACTTTTAGGTGCATATGGCTCATAAACCTTGCAAATAATGGACAGTCGTATACTGGCACAGGTTATACACAGCGTGCATCAATTCTCTGAAAATTTCAGTCATGAAATAAATTATATCCATACAGATACATGTACATAACAAATAGTCAAAACTGTATAGAATTATGATCTAAAGTATTTAAATCAAATGGTAATGGGAAGTCCATACGCAGCCTTACTGCAAAGTATAAGTAAGCGAACCAGGCCTCCAACTGTGTTAAAAAAAAAGTTTAATGTACTCCAGGATGGTTGAATTTCCATGTTTAATTTTCACAGAAGCTACACCAGGATACAGGGCTCCAAACTACAGTTGAGAGAAATGAACATATTGTTCAAACCATGAGATGTAATAACTGGAGGAACTTCCTTTATCATCAACACCTTCAATCAAATGTTTCCTGAAGGAGGTTAGGAGGTATTTTGGACCACTCCTCCTTACTGAACTGTTTCAGTTCATGTGTGAACAGCTTTCTTCAAGTCATGCCACAACATATCAATAGGGTTATGGTCAGGAGGACTCAGTTTAAGTCTGTTGTAGCTTTGCTTTTGTGTTTGGGGTCATTGTCATGCTGCATGACCCAACCTCTGTTAAGCTTCAGATTATGGAGTGCTTCCCTGTTATTCTCCTGTAGAATATATTTGAATACATTGTTCCCTCACAGATTGAAGCAATCCAGGCTCAGAGGCAGCAAAGCCCCAAACCATGACGCTCCTCCAACATGTTCCATGGTTGGGATGAGATTTTGCTGTCGGTATGCAGTGTTTTTCTCCACGAAAACAGCATTGTGGCCTTTTGTCAAAAAGTTAATTTTTTGTCTCATCGGTCCAGAGAACATTGTTCCAGTAGCTTTGTGGAACATCCAGGTGGAGATGGCAGTGATGTTTTTCCTCAGCGGGTTCCTCCTTGGTGTCTCCATAAACACCACTCTTGTTACCTCCGCCCCAGCGACAGCACAGGGCAAGAGGTAATGTTTTCGGTGGCGTTCGTTCGTATGTGTGCAGGATTATGCAAAAACTACTGCACCAATTTTCATAAAACTCGGTGGAAGGGTGTAGCATGGCCCCACTTAGAACCCATTAAATTTTGGAGCGGATCCGAATCAGGGAGAGCCACCAATTGCATTCAGGGGCGGAGGTCTGTGCTGAGCACCATTTCTAGTTATTGTTTTTATTATCATGGGCTCAGATGTTAGAAAGTTCAAGAGATGCCTGTAGATCCTCAGCTGTTACCTTTGGGTTCTTTGTCGCCCCCTTGACCATTATGCAGCTTGCTCTTACTGTGATCTTTGCTGGATCCACTCCTAGGGAGAGCAGCAATGGCATTGAAGTCTCTCCATTTGTATCCAGTCTGTCTGACTGTAGACTGGTGGAGTCCCAAGTCTTTGGAAATGCTTTTGTAGCCTGATGAGCCTCAACAACTCTTCTGTCCTTTTGAATATTCCACTTCAACAGATCTCTTTTTGGAGTGCAGACTCTGTAACCAGGTTACCAAACTTTGAGGGGTTTTTGTGGCCCTGTTTGGACCTGGTATTAACATGCATTTTGGGTGATCCGATCACAAGTGGACAGCCAAGACACATCGCTGTTTACACCTGGCGTTAGAATGCGTTTCCATATGCGTCTCGGTAGTCACTTGCGATCGGATCTCACTTCCCCGCTCTATATGCAAATAAACACGTACATCATTTACATTTAGAAAGACCAAATACGTTGCTTTTAACCTGCGGGAGGCAGCGATGCACTAAACCACCCAGTCTGCTGGAAAAAAGAATGGACTTCCTGTGCTTAGACGTTTTCAAAGACTTTGGCGGGCGGGCAAAATCAAAACAATATTCATTGGTGTGTTCCAGGCAAACCAAGTTGCCCAAGATGTTTGACGCACTTGTAATATATCTAGATGTAATATATGTATCTAGCTCAGTTAGGACGGAAGGAAGAAGGACGATGAAAAAGTTGTGTAAACTTTACCGGCAGCGAAACCTTATTGTCAATAGACTACGCACCCAATTGGCACCAGAACACGTTGACGTGCTGTCACCACCCGGCTTTGCAGTCGCCGTTAAAGCTGCTATGTGGTTATATTGAGTACACCGATTGTAGCCGTCAAACGGCCGGATAATTATGTCAGCTAACCAGTTGCAAAACTATCCGTTATTCTCATCCCTACTATGCAGAGGACGTCAGTAAAGTAGGCGGTCCTCCCAGCGCTCCGGGACGCATAAGCATTTACACTACAAACGGTATGGTGGTCAGATGCGTCTCAGACCACATCCGCAGGTGGTTTGAGTGATCGGATCTCAATGCGTCATGGTGGTCGTTTACACTTGTATTTAGCACTGTCCACTTGTGATCGGATCACCCGAGACGCATGTTAATACCAAGTGTAAATGGGCCCAATGACAGGACTGATGATATGAAAATTTTATGTCATGATTATCCTGGCCAAAATAATTGCAATTCCCGATATTATCCCAATAATCATCAAAATATGCTTAAAACTCTTAAGATGACACTAAAATATGCTGGAATCACTTCACCTTACATTTTGTTAAACAAAATATTGTTATTGCATCATAGGACACACACAGTTCGGCAAACAGAGCTGGATGGTTGTCATAGAGATTGGTGTGTAAATTGGAGGTGTTGGTCTCCGGGGCAGACTATTTCCTCCCACAGGTTCTGCAGGTGGGCACCTCATCTCCTTGTCATTCCTTAGTTTTGAATCCATAGTATTTCCACACATCTGACTTAACTTCTATGTGGGGATACAACAAGCAAGTCGAGCCTTCAGCCGTGGTGGTGACGATTGCCTGGAAAGATGTGCATGCTCCCCCACTTGTGAGGATTATCACGATTATCCCGATAATGGAAATTCACCAGGATAAAATTATCTTGTGTTTTTATCGTGATAAGATGAATCTTACATCCTCCCATCCCTAGATAGGACACCTCTAACCCACCTGAATGTCATATCCTTGATTGGATCACCTGACTGCAATTACCCTCTTTCATAGAAAAGACATGTTCAATAAAAACATGAAGTAGAATTTTTTTGCGTTATCTGTTAAATCATGTTGTGTTTATCTATTAAGACTTTGATTACCATATTTTAGGAGCCCTTTACAAAGGAATGCAGGTAATTCAAAAGGGTTCACAAACTTTATCGCACAACAACCATATGTACCCAATCAGAAGCCATTTTTTAAACTATAACAAGTATTGGAATAATACTAGGAATGGGTCTAGCCAAGCCTAGTCCCAAATGAAAAAAAAAAAAACCTACAAACATTTCCTTTAGGGGGTAATACTGTTCTTTTATTTTGGCAGTTACCCCGTTTCCACAGCAGGAAAAACAACCGAGGAACAGAGCCGCTTAGCAGCTTGTTACCATGGAGAAGCCACACAGAGCTGGTCCAGGCAGAACTACCTCCTCACACCATGTGTCTTATTACCTACACATAGATGTGCACCTCACATGCCCACAACAACACACACAAAGAGAGAGTGAGACAGCAAGCAGGGACTCCCTTCTGCATTAGTAACTGATCTAGAATAACCTCACTGTTCCAGAGCCCGCCCACACACACACACGCACACACACACACACACACACACACACACACACACACACACACACACACACACACACACACACACACACACACACAC
>CABFOS010018208.1:4060-15577 GCA_900660315.1 Diretmoides pauciradiatus | reverse complement strand
GTGTGGGTTTCAGACAGCCAGTTACTATCCGGAGGGCGCTGTTGATTACAGTATCCACCTTGTTGACATGTGGACTTCCACCTCACTGATGTTTACTATAGTCCTATTGAGAGATCCATCATACACCTCACTGATGTTTACTATAGTCCTATTGAGAGATCTATCATACACCTCACCGATGTTTACCATAGTCCTATTGAGAGATCGATCATACGCCTCACCGATGTTTACTATAGTCCTATTGAGAGATCGTCCATACGCCTCACCGATGTTTACTATAGTCCTATTGAGAGATCCATCATATGCCTCACTGATGTTTACTATAGTCCTATTGAGAGATCGATCATACGCCTCACCGATGTTTACTATAGTCCTATTGAGAGATCGATCATACGCCTCACCGATGTTTACTATAGTCCTATTGAGAGATCGATCATACGCCTCACCGATGTTTACTATAGTCCTATTGAGATCGATCAAACTCCCTCCTGGATACGTCCACTTCGGCATTGGTCTTCCTTTTTTTGTTGGTGTTTTTGCAGTAGATATGCTGTTGTTGGCAACGGTGGAATGGGTATTGACAGATGCGCTGTGAACGCCCATGATGATGTAATTGTGATTGACAGGCAGTAGTGGCCTCAGAGCTTCCCTGATTGGTCACAGGCTACGGGCAGCGGCAAAAAAACCTGTTTAGCCCCCTACAGCGGCAGCAGCGGGAGACATTCTCACACCACTTAACTCACTCATACCTGACCTGAGTATGGGGATGATTTTGACATATTTGACCTTTTTTTTCACCTAGAGCAGCTTCAAAGGGAATGACGAACAGGGTGTACATACTGATTTTCACCAGTCACACACATTTGTGTCTAATGCTGTGACAAAAGCTGATTCATCCGTAGTCATGGTCATATGCAACTGCTGTGTGACTCAGTGGAGTGTAATAAAACACAGAGATCATTACATTGTGGTTATAACTTAGTCACTCCTGACCCCCAAACAGCAGGTTTTCTGGCTTTTCCCCCTCCCGCATAATGCTTTCCTGCTGCAGGGCACCAGCCTCTCCAAACACCATCCAAGTAGAAATACATTAAAATTTGAATAAAGCAAAAAGAATGTATTAGACCTTCATTTCTAACAACCAGGCCAGTGTTGAGTATGTGTATAGGAATGGTGCTGGGATGCCAGAATTGACTTGTGAGCCTTCCCAGTAAACAGTTCAACGTTGAGTAGATGCTGATGTGTGAGAACCTGTGAAACGTGCCAAAATGAAAGTTGAGACCCATAGCTGCTAACTGATATCAGTCAAACAGTTTCCAAAGCTGTTACAGTATGATTTTGTTTTTTATTGTGTCGTACAACTATTGTGGTAGCTTTATTCTCGCTTTGGTTGATGTTGGAAAGCTTTTGTTACGTTTTGGTCTAATTCAATAACACATGTGTGATGGAGGAAGCCCACTCTCCCACGCCTGCTTGTTTCTAACATCCAAGTCTGTTGCATCAGATCCTGTGTCTTGGTAAACTGTGGCTAAACAATATCCCAGGAGTGGGACTGACATCCATGTGACCCCTTTGGTCTAGCACATTGCAGGGTTCCTAAGAAGGTATAGGAAGTCTAGAAACACTAGAAAACAAAAGTGGTTGTATTGTCACATGTACAGTACAACACAGGGTCATTCTACACAGTGAAATTCGTGTGAATTGGCAAGCGACAAATACGGAGAAGGGCAAAAATAGATAAAATTATCAAATTAAAGATAGAAAAAGATAAAATTATAGCAAAAATATACATGCATACACATAATAAACAAATTGAAATAATAATTTAAAAAAAACACTAGCACCAAATAGAATTTCATAATATACTCTGGTCACTTATACATTCAATGTACAAGTGACCAGAGTATATTAGGAAATTCTATTTTGAAGTGAAGATTAGTGTCACTGGTTGAGAAGTCTGATGGCCTGTGGGAAAAACTGTTAGTGAGTCTGGTCGTCCCAATGCTCCGGTAAAGTCTACCAGACGGCAGCAACATGAACAGTCCGTAGCCTGGGTGGCTGTGTCCTTTATAATTTTCCGTGCTTTCTTTGCACGGAGGAGAGATGGCAGCCGATTATGCGCTCCGCTGTCTTCACCACCCTCTGGAGGCCTTACGATCAGCAGCGGCTGTACCAGGCAGTAATGCAGCAGAGAGGATGCTCTCCATGGTGTCCGTAAATCAATTGGCAAAAGAGCATTTAAGTTTAAAGCCCCGGCTGACTGGAATAATCTTCCTGTTGAAATCAGATCTCTTTCATCTTTTCCTATGTTTGTTTGTAATGTCTGACTATGTTGGGACCCCCTCGAAAACGAGATGATACATCTCAAGGGGTTAATCCTAATAAAAATTTGAACTGAACTGAACCTGTAAAAGTTGGTGAGAGCTTTGACAGACATGCCAAACTTCTTGAGTCTCAGGAAGTAGAGGCGCTTTGGGACAGTTTTTACCGCCGATCATCTCCTTAGTCTTGCAGACGTTGAGAGAGAGAGAGGTTGTTGTCCTGGCACCATGTTGCCAAGTTACTGACCTCCTCTCTGCAGGTGGTCTCATTGTTATTGGAGATAAGACCCAAGATGCTGGTGTCATTCAAGTGTACAAGTGCATATGACTACAGATTTATCTTGTACTGTAGTTGCAGAGCTACTGCCACTGAAGTACAGAAGATGTCTAGAAACCCTGACACTGGTCCTTCTCTTGACAGACCATCTGGGGGAGAGCTGAGCAAGAGGCTGCTGTGGCGACTGGTTCGTAGGGTTGGGACGTGGGAAAGAGGCAGTGCACAGTACAGGATTGTCTCTTTGTCGGTCATTGGGGTATTTATTCAAGATAGCTTGTGTTAGTCATCACTGAACAAACAGTGATGTCAGCCCCATTTCACCTGCCCTAGTCTTGTGTTGTCCCAAACGTTGTCCTGCGGTGACTCACTGTCTCTTCTGTTCTTTGGTTTAAGCCGGTTGCTGGGTGCGTCGACACCCGTGACGGCCGGTAATATACTTACTTTCCCCAGTAACAAGTAACGTAACAAATTACTGTTTGAATTTCAGTAGGAATATTGGTTTCTCATTACTTTTGAAATGAGTAAATGGGAATATATTTGAGTAACAGGTATGAAATTGACCTCATCAAGTTGTAGCCGCACCTCAGTGTTTCAGTGTTTAATTTAAGTAACCGATACAGCAAAAATGGCACATTGTCATATTCATTTCCCCCAATCACTTCTAGCCTCATTCTCCCAGTAACTATGCGTGGCTGCTGTGACGATGGCTTCACCAGAAAGCCTAATTATATACTCTGGCTCCCTAGGAAAAAAAAAATTTGATCCCATCTCACCCCCCCCCCCATGCAAGAGAAACATGTTGTAACCACAATGCAAAGCAGATGGGATCAAACGGGTCATCTGTCCTCCCTCGCCACTGCAATTACCACTGTTGAACATATTTCCCTGGGAGTCCAGATGGAGACAGACATATTTTAACCATTTACTAATTACTATTGGTGGGTTTTGACATTTATATGGCCCCTAAACTCATTTAGTGCTATTAAAAGAATGCCTAAAGGAAAGTAAATTTGGAAAAGGTTTGCTCCACACAGATGTATGCACTGGGTGGATGAGTGCTGGAGGGATTTGAGGTGGTCCTAGTGAGAGCAGGTTGGGCCGATACTGCACTCCTCTTGTCCCATCCAAGCACTTTAGCACCACCAGCACCTCTGGTCTGGTCTGGATCCAGCTCCCACCACAACCAACAGACCTATCTATGCAAGTCTGGGGAATGGTTTTCCAATTGGACTATATTAATGTATAGAGTTGCACACGCAGTCATTTGATGTATGGTCATATTTGTTGCTAGTACCTTTCCTTTTCACTGGCCTTTGATTCAGCCACTATGGTTCTTGACGCCGCCCAGTGAGATTATTATTTCTGCCTCCAAGAAATGTTTGAATAATTAACTTGTCTATGGGCGGTAATGGAGTCAGCAGCAATGCAAGTCTTTCCTTCACTGAGTGTAAGCGGTTGGAAATGTGAAGGCCAAACTGCTCTAGCCAGCAGCGGCGATGTGGACTCGCTGATAAAAGACGAAAAGAACAGCGTGAAATGCCGCACTGTCTGTCAAGGTTGTGTTTGACTTTCAGTGTGGAAACATTTTCTACATAAACAAGTTTTGGTTGTAAAGGTCACGCTCAGGAAGATGGACTTTAACCAATCACAACCAGAGGACAACTCAAAGGACAAAGATGCAAGTTAAGGCCCTAACTAGCCCTTCAAACCTGTAGGGCTTTTCAATCGCGTGCCATGGAGGTAAGAGAGTACGCAGGTTTTCAGTCCAACTGAAGGCTACAGCAGGTGACATCACTGATTAGTTCCTCCTCTGTGGTTGAAGGTGCTAATCAGTGCAATCACCTGCATACTCTCGGCCCTCCATGGCACATGATTGAAAAGCCCTGCTGCTGTGTCTGTTTTCTCATGTTTCATTGAATCTTGACACATGGTATATATTTGTTTGTTTGATTTTTATTTGCTGTTTCATTGTTTGGTGCTCTTACTGTACCTATGAGATTGAATCTGTGTAGACCCATGAACAGTTGAGAATGAGACTTTTACTCTCTGATACTTCTAGGGCATGGGGGGGGTCTTTTTTTGTGAAAATATGAAAAACGGAGATATTTTCTACTTTTGCACATTGTATTTGCACCTACATCTCCAGTAATAAAAATATATACACAAAAAATGTTTAATTGAATCAGTGTTTTGAGCTTTTCTAAGATGTTAGACTACTTTATCCACCGTAATATGCAAAAACCCTCTGGACTAAATGCCACTTTGTCTGTGAACCGTTTTGTTTGTCTCCGTTCCAGCTCGGACCGGGGAGGTGATGGGAGAGTTTGGGCGTCTGCATGAGCAGCAATATGCTGTGGCTCTCTTCAACAAGGTTCGCTTTGACGTGGAGGGGGGAGGCGGCCCGCAGGCGCAGCTACTACACCGCAAGGTAGAACGCCCTCTTCCTCTCTGACTCTGTCCTTCCCTTCTTTCACTGGATGATAACGGTTTTCTATTCTGTTAGCTCGACTGTAATTTGGGGATGCACAATATTGAAATTTTGGCCGATATCAGATAACCGATTATTTCGATACCAATATTGCATATTGATATCTGTCCGATAACGATAATGCATTTTTAAGTAATTATCAGCCGATATCAATACGATGACCGATATATTGTGCATCCCAACTGTAATTAAAACTTGCCTGAGGAATGAGCTAACTGTATCTTCTTTTAACACCCAACTGAACTCATTTTTCTAAGCTAGCATTTAACTGATGAATTGTTATGCTGTCAATATGCTGTAGTGGTTCATGTTGGTTTTAATTATTAAATTATTTGGGCATTAGCAGTGCAGCAATGCAAATATCTGATTGGTTTTTTTTTGGTTCCTTTTAATTTACTATTTTTCCAACTTTAAGAAAAGTGCTATATTCTTTTGTTAAATTAAAATTAATTAATTAAAAGCACGAGCTGATCTAAAAGTGGACTGAGGTATGCAGGGCTGGTCAGGTGTTTAAATTCCTTCAGTATTATTTCGGAAAGTTGCAGTCTATTTCCATTTCCCAAAGTAAATATGTGAATTGTTCAAAATTCAAAATGTTGTAGCCTCATCTATCGTGATTACAATCAGTTCCCCACCGGCACGAGCAGATCCCATCCCTGAAAACAAGGCAAGCTACTCTGAAAGCAGCAGGCCACGGAGATCATTTGTTTTAGGAAAATGAACACGGCAACAAACCTGACAGCTCTCTGAAGAGCTGCGAGACAGAAAGGATCATTACTATAAAAGAAGAGGTATCAGGGATTAGTAGAAGCAGATTTATTTACGTAGATCTCTATATGAACGTAACCTAATGTTAATGTGTTGCATGAGTTGCAACCTTACAGTTGCTTTTTGCGTGTACATAAATGGAGCATGATGCCTGTTACTATGGTGATGCTGGAGAACCTCCAAAGATGAAGCCTTTTCTTTAGTTCTTTATTTCGGTCAAAGGTCTTTTTATACGGGGTCTCGCTTGTAAATAGTCTCCTCTGCTATTTACTCACTCACTCACTCACTCACTCACTCACTCGCTACCTACATGAAGCAGTGTGGTAGGGTCTGGTCTCATAATGGCCTGGTTTTAGAGAGTGTGTTGAGGAATGCCGTCTGTTTTCCGGAGGACAACAATACTAACTGGGTGGTTGG
This sequence comes from Diretmoides pauciradiatus, assembly GCA_900660315.1. NCBI lineage: Eukaryota > Metazoa > Chordata > Actinopteri > Trachichthyiformes > Diretmidae > Diretmoides > Diretmoides pauciradiatus. The sequence goes on along the minus strand of CABFOS010018208.1, from coordinate 9,306 downwards.
GTGGGATTAAGTAAACAAACACCCTCTAGTAGATTCGGTTGAGTCCCACAAAATCGTACAAGGGCTGACTTTTCCACGACTTCCTGCAACTAAAAAGCTCTGTATTCACCTGACCGCTCAATGCAGTGTACTGTACTTTTTCTTTTTCCTCTCTAACCCCTTCAGATTCCTCTGGAGAACAAGTCCATCTTCTCTGGATCGCTGTTTCAGTACCTGGAGGAGAACAAGAAATGGAGGAACCGCTTCCTCTTTGTCCCAGACTCATACAATATCAACTACTACGACAACAAAGCGGTGAGGAGGGAAGACCGGGGCTATTGCTGTCAGCTGATTCCACTGACTAGCACCTTCAACCAGAGAGGAGGAACTAGTCAGTGAAATGAGCTTTCATTTGGTTGGGATGAAAACCTGCTGGCACACTGGTATGGAAAATGACTTGGATCATTTCCTAGTCTAATTTTGGGAATTGAGGAAAAAGTCAGCAAAAGTGTGTGTGTGTGCGTGTGTGCGCGCCACGAACACAATAACAACACATGATCTGATTAAGATTTGCTTAGATTTGATTATTAGCTGGGGAAAATAAATCTTCTTGAAACTACAGTACTATAACTGCTTTCACGTTAACACCACAGATGTGTTATGTGAAGACCAGTGTATTGATATAGTAATGAAGATATTAATTAAACTAGTCAATGCATTATTGAGCAAATATTTCTATACCAACACACCGTCATGTATCGTGGTGGTGGTTATGGGGGAACATTAGGCAGCTCAAGTGCCTCTTGTTTTGAAATGTTTAGGAACCTGAAGACCCGGCGCCTGTCTCACGAAGCAAGATTAGTGGGTTAGCGAGCCAGCTGTGGGTTCATGCCTGTCTGTCTCTTACGAAGGTGGCTCACTTTATAGCGGGTAGATCACCGTGGGCGAACATGCTCCGGAGCAGGTTATGTTCAGGACATCCGATCAAACCGGATTAAAAGCCTCCTCACCAAGCTCTCTCCAGCTCTCTGGAAAAAATGGCATCATCGCTCCTAGAAGATACCGTGGCCTTTTGGTTTAATAACCTGGGCTGCAAGAATTCCATTAACAAAACCAGATATTTACAAAAACTTTACAATTAAATAGGGGGGGGATAAGTGTACAGATGGATAATATTGAATTAGCTGGCTGTTCAAAGGACAATGGTGTTTAGAGACCGACAGAACGCCTTTTGTTTTCCATAAGGGTTTATTATATTAGAGAGAGATAATAAAGGTTTTTAGCGTTTCCAGGAAGTTTTCCCAGTCTGCCTATAATAAAGGGCTTCTATCAAATAGCAGGCGGCTTACAATAGCTGGCTAGAGTTATTATCAATAATGAATGGAATTTACTGTTGCCTATAAAGTGAGCTAAAATTTTATTAGGATTCCTGAGAGTGATTAGTGCAAAAATAAAATGGAAATATACTAGTGAATATATACCCACTGTGGATTAATGGCGTTTTTCTGTCAAGAAGAACAAACTATTATAATGAATAAATGCAAACAATACAGCGAAAGGAACACAGCGGCAGCTGCCAAGCCCAGAGAGGACTGCTGGAGGAAAATTACAGAGTAAATGCATGAATAATTCTGAGTAATTATCACTACCCTTGACACAGTGACGTGTTTGGTTGATACAGTATTGTCACATTGAGGCTGTGAAATAATTTTCTCTTCACATGGAATATGATGGAATATGGGTGCTGCTATAAACATTCATTATATCTGATCAAATGATCATCAGGGGGAAAAGTCCCCACTGTACAGTTGTTTTTATTGCTAGTCTGATTCATTTGAATGCAATGTTCATATCTGGTTTTGTAAATGGAATTTGGGCTCTTTTTTTTAAATGTCCACAATCCTCCAGGACAGATGATACCATTTCCCCAGAGAGTTAATGGGGAAGGAGGCAGGTTTTTTTATGTTTGGATCCAAAAACATGAACATAACCTGCTCTGGATCAGGTTAGGGGCGTGGCTTAAGTTACCATGGTGATCTACCCTGTTTAAGTGTGCCACCATCATGAGACCAAAAAGCCCGGGTTGCGACCAAAGTTAGCTTGCTAACCCACTAATTTTGCCCCAGATATCACCATGTATCCAAACTCTGAAAACATCAACCTAGAAGTTTTACAAGTGTCTAATGTCTTATTGTGCTGGCATTATTGACAAATGCACAGTGAATGTCAATATGTCACCAATATCTATCCAAATAGAATCACAAATCTCATTTCCTGCATTTCCTTGTTTTTGAGAGGCAGAGACAACTAAGAAAACCTTTTTAGTTATTGTGGTTGCATTGGAGGCCAAACTGCTTAGTTTTCTGCAAGGGACGACCATGCAGTTGCTTCCAGAATGACGCCTCTAGCTGTGACATTATCCTTTCACTTAGTAACACATGCACCGGTATACAGGCACCGTTATTTCAGCGGACAACTCCTTGCAGTGCAGTCTTTGTCCGATTATGCTTGTATGGTTCACTGCTTTACATCTACTCTGTGTTCGTTCTCTTGGCTACCAGTCCCACGACAGAGGGCTGCACCCCAAGGGAACTATCAACTGTGCCGGCTACAAAGTGCTGACCTCTATGGAGCAATACATGGATCTGATCAGCAACAGCCTGCCAGGTGAGGAGGAGGAGGACGGGATGGGAGAAGGGTAGGGCACGGGTGCAGGCATACATGTAGGATTAGCGTTTGATCAATGTGGGTTTTTGAAGGACAATACAGATATCCTTTGGATTGAATATGCCGATAGCCGATATTTTGTGCTGATATTTAATATCTTTGAATCTGACAATTTTCATGTCCAAAAAAGTATTCGGTGTTTCCCCCAAAATTGTATTCTCATCATGGTGGAAAAGCAAACAGCATTTGGACCATGGGGCAATAAAACTCTGAGCAGTAGTAGTAGCAATAGCAGTAGTAGTATACAATTAATTATGATTATTATACAATAAATATGTAATTGAACAAATTGTATTTTATATCAGAGGTGGGCAAAACTGACTGACTGGTGATTGAGGGTGTATAAAGGAAAGAAGTACTACCCTGACCCTTCCTTTTAGCACTTATTGTATTTGTTTTTGCACTTTCACTTTAGCACTGGTTAGATGCTTGTTTAGAAAGGAGATGCACTTATGATTTCTGGTGACTGTAGTTCTCTTGACTACCTACGTTGAATGCACTAAGTCGCTTTGGATAAAAGCATCTGCTAAATGACTGTAATGTAAAAGAAGGTGAAGAGTGGAGTTTGGGGGAGAAGAGTGAGTTAAAGCTAAGAAAGGAGAGGGAGAGTATGCATTTGAAAGAGAAACGGAGTCAGTGTGTGTGGGGCCCACAGTAAGGCTGTAACTCTAAATGTCATGTTGAATCTTTAAAACACGAGAGCAGACTGGTTTTGGTTCAAACTGCTAGAGGCTGTTTGAACCGTCCCGGGTTCAAGTGCCTTTGTCCCCTCTGTGTATTAGAATGACTCTGTTCTCCAAGCAGTATAAATGTACAGGCTTTTGTCGTAGTGCCGGTGGTGCAGGGACATGTAGTAACATGAATACATAGTGGAATGCATGGGACAGGACCTCCATATTAAGCGCAAAGAGACAGTGCATGGCATATATTTGATGGTGCATACACTTAAAGTTAAAAAAAATCTTTCTATAAGAGCAACAAGTCTTATTTTCTTTAAAAAAGATAACTTTCTTTGGTTTCCAATGCACATCTCCTCTTGGTACTAATGGAGTGATCTGCCTTGTTTCCAATGTGGTTTAATTCACTTTAGGAACTTAATATTAATTATAATATCTTGAAACAAGTGGAATTATTTCCCCTCATGGGATGAATTTCTCACTTGTTTGAAAGAAAAATGTTTTTATGAGATTTTAAATCTAAATCTGTATGGTATAAAAATGACTTGCTTAGATGTAATTTACTCCATGTGTATACGTTCAGCATTCAATCATAACATGCATGTACGGTAGGCGCTGAACACTGTGCACCTTAATAAGACAACGGCTTGCCTGTGTACAGCCTGTTGTATATGTCACTCCAATAATGCGTACCTCCTAAAAACACACACTTATGTAGTGGTTGCAGCTGGTAGAGGATGGCCCCAGTGTAGCAATGCAAGATTGTTCTACTGAGCTGGAAGTAAAAGCAGCAAGAGGTTTTTGACATGCAGAAAAGGCAATATAACAACCCAGTGGTATGTGTTTGTGTATGTTTCCTAGGCATAAAAGCCAAGGTGGGAAGTTCACCCTTCCTTAAGTGTGCCACCCAGTTCCCTCTGATCCTCTGGCACCCATACAGCCGCCACTATTACTTCTGTGTGGTGACGGAGAAAGAGCAGCAGAAGTGGCACGCTGTCTTCCAGGACTGCGTCAGACATACCAACGATGGTGAGTCATTCCTGCAGACATGCATGCACATATATATTATATGTAAGGCTTTGATGACTTGAAACTGACAAGCCACACAATACATAAGTGCATTAAAAGACTAGTAGTTAAAGTTAAAGACCTTGTCCTTAAAGTCAAGCTGAAATGAAAAATGCCTTCTTAACCCTTTTAGATCACATCCCCGGTCCTTTAACAATATATGCCAAAAAACAATTTCTTTGTATTCTTATATCAAAATCCAATCGTGTTTTCTTCCTGTAAAACAAAATATGACGTGTGTTTACATCAGCTAGTACCAACCAATTTAAACCAATAATATCATGACATCCACACATCAATCAATCTTCAACTTTTAGCGGCACAGAGCTAAGATTCATTTGTCACCTAGCTAGCAACAGTACGTCGGTATAAAACGCTCACTTTTCAATGTTCATATCAAATTCCTCTGAACGTTATGTCCCCCCTGCCTGTTTTATTCAGAAGTACGTCACGATACGGAAGTAGATACTCTCGAAATGCCGTTTCAGCTCCACTATAAAGGTGCTATGTTTATCATTGTATCATCTATTGCCCGCCCAGCCGTCCTGGTAGGGGGATCCCTCGCTTAGTCGTCCCTCCCAAGGTTTCTTCCACTTTGTTTTGTGGGAGTTTTTCCTTGTCCTTTGCTGATGGTCTAAGGTTGGGGGGTGTTGTGTCAAACTTTGGGCATTGTGAAGCCCTTTGAGACAACACCCCCCAACCTAAGGGCTATACAAATAAAATTTGATTGATTGATTGAACAGACCGGATCAAGAGAAAGGTAAAGAAAAACGTTTTATTTCTCTGTCAGCCTCC
>CABFOS010018172.1:3914-16173 GCA_900660315.1 Diretmoides pauciradiatus | reverse complement strand
ATCAAGAGAAGGCTGACCTCAGTTTTGTTATCAAACCACCAATAGTAGGTGACTGTTCCTACATTGCTAGGCCGTAGCATTGTTGTAAGGTTAACTGCTTTGTTCCTGACAGCCACAGAGGGAGCTAAGAGCTGGACCTCTTCAAGCTGACCTTCAGAAACAAAACACAAAAAGTATGCACGTATTAATTCATACCTCTGAGCAATGCTGCACAAATGAGAGGCAAAATGAAATGGCATAGACAGACAGACAGACAGACAGATAGATAGACAGACATATATAGACAGACAGACAGACAGACAGACAGACAGACAGACAGACAGACAGACAGACAGATAGATAGATAGATAGATAGATAGATAGATAGATAGATAGATAGATAGATAGATAGATAGATAGATAGATAGATAGATAGATAGATAGATAGATAGATAGATAGATAGATAGATAGATAGATAGATAGATAGATAGATAGATAGATAGATAGATAGATAGATAGATAGATAGATAGATAGATAGATAGATAGATAGATAGATAGATAGATAGATAGATAGATAGATAGATAGATAGATAGATAGATAGATAGAATCAATGAGAGGATGAATGTTTTCTTGACTCACAGGAGACATGGAGGTAGAGGATCACCCAGTCCAGGCCCAGAGTGTTGCGTGCTGTAGCAGACACTTGATAGATGCCCACTTTGTTGTAGATATGTTTGACCCCGTCCTCGATTGAGCTGATGTTAGCATAGGATATAGCGGTACCATCACCAAAGTCCACTGTTATACTCGTTGTGGAGCCGGGGCCCTATAGTCAGAAAAAAAACAGACAAAATACTGTCACAAACTTGTCCCATTCCTCGGTTTCCATTCCTCGGTTTGTGAACAGGTGGTTCTCCTGTTAACACCCAGCACTACATATTTATTGGATATGCCGGTACTCATGCCCACATTTCTGACAGCATCGCAACATACAGACAGCATATATGAAAAATACATTGCACACAGGGTACCAACATCACCACATAAAGCAGACGACTGTTGCTTTGGTGGGTAAAGCCAGCACCTCTTCTAGGAAGACCACGAAGGTGACATTCTCTCCCAGTGTCGCTACCAGTGTTCCTTCACTGGTAAGGAGCTGGAGACCCCTGGGGGCCTGACTGGGACACTTCTGTCGCCTGGGGCTGTACTGCAGCAGGGTCCCCGCAGTGCAGTTGTTGGACAAAGCCCTGCGATATCTGTAATATGCACCCCAAAACACACAGGTGAGCACTGCACACTTGTAGAAATAAAGACATAGTACACTCAGGTTGAACACACATGCACTGTGTATTGCAAAGATGGACACACATAAAAGGTATATAATATTGATTAATAAATTTGCCTGCACATTTGTCATTCGTCAGGTGAAGAACACTTCAGGTATAATGCATCACTCTAATCATTTTCCCACAGAAGGACAGAGGGGGGTTGAGATTGACTCTTTTAAAGCGCTGCCACACTCACGATGCCCTTTTCTCTTGTCAATAAAGATGAATTTGGCATACCCTGTTGTGTTAAGGAAACTATCCCCAGTGAGGCAGTCTCTAGATGTCGCTGATGGAACAAACCAGAACGCCGGGGTACAGCTCCCATCACTCTGCCTCTCAAACCCGTAGTCGCTGTTTGGTTTGGCACACACGTACAGAGAACACAGTGGGGTGTTATAGAAGATTAGTTAACACTGAGCCAAGGGAGAGAATGAGACAAAATAAACGTATATCTATTGTAACTAGACATAGTCCAGACTAGAAAAAGCTTCTCACAGTACAGCAAGCCAGAGTGATTGAGATGTTATATGCATAAAACTCCTCCAAATGCCTGAGGCTGAAGTGCCTGTCTACAGAAACTATATTCACACCTTGGCGGTCCCCATTATTTTCTGCTAGATAGATGTCGTGTCACTTGCCTTTCATCATAGCCTTCTATAGTCGCAGAAGCCAGAGTTGGAAAGTTCATTAAGTGTTTCAGAAACAGAGTGGTGATAAGCTTTGATAAATATGTGCTAATGCAATCCAGTCAGTGCTGTTTATTGATGAGGTTGGAAACATAAAGGAAAGTAGGAAACATTGTCCATCAAAGACTGAAATGTTGTACTCCTGACATGAGGGACTAGTTATCTGACAGACAGAAGTAATGTCCAATACATTGTGAGTCATTAGCATTGGGTATTATGCAAATGCATTTAAGTATACTGCAATCTTAGAGAACTATAGAGATGCAGCACTACTGCTTTGTGATATCTGATGGTGATCCTGTATGTTTTATGTGTAAAGTAGCATGGATGATGTGAAGTATTTGGGCTCAGAATGAGATACCCCCATTTGACAAAACTCGACTACTAACACACAGTATGTTTTTAAAGGATAGTACACCCTTTAAATCCTCAGTTGACAAAAAGATAAAACCTAGGTATGGTAAAAATAAGGTAATGGTTTTTTATTTCACCGATGCAAAATGATAAAGTGTGCAAGTAAAAATAGCAGCTGCCGAGCGGTGCACTCACCACTCGAAGTCTGCCTCTGTGCATGGGCAGGGATCTGACAACTGGGAAATATACTGATTTCTGGTCTTGACACATCGGGCATTGGCTTTCAGTTTCTGGAAGGTTCTCTTCACTCCCATGATGCACACTTCACCCTGCAATGAATAATGTATCATTACAAGGAGAAACAATTCTGATTTTTTGACTTGTTTTCTTTTAATTGTGTGCGGGCACCAAAGAAGCTCACTTCCGAGATCAATCAATGACTAAACTGAATGTTGATGTTATCAACAGTCAGTAGCATGCTCTTCTTACTTTATTGTGTAACTGCCATGTCAGATAATCTTCAGACGTACACCGTTGATTGAAGATAGAGCGTAAGTCGATTTTGACAAGCTGCCACTCAGAACGATGACTGAAATGACCAAATATTCTGCACAGGACAAGGACAAAGGACCGGACAAAGGACAGGACAAAGTCAGGAAAACATGTGACTGATGTAAAACAAAATACAGTACATCTTTTTTCATAATTGCAAGAATATAGATTTTTCATATCATCAGGTATCTCCAAGGTATAATACAGATTAACTAAAAACATAAACTAGAAATGTGGGATTGCTGTTTATGCAAAAGATGTGAAGTATTATTTTTTTGTACTATGTAGTTGGTAGTGTGTACTTGGTAGCTTAAGTGTCCCAGCTGGTTGCTCGGGTGTTCCTAGGCGGTTGCTAGGGTGTCCCAGGCGATTGCTAGGGTGTTCTGGGTGGTTGCTAGGGTGTTCTGGGTGTTTGCTAGGGTGTTCTGGGTGGTTGCTAGGGTGTTCTGGGTGTTTGCTAGGGTGTTCTGGGTGGTTGCTAGGGTGTCATAGGTGGTTGTTATGAGCTTTCTGGGTCGTTGCTAGGGTGTCCTGGGCGGTTGCTAGGGGGTCTGGGTGGTTGCTCGGGTGTCCTAGGTGGTTGCTATGTATACTAGCTGGATCCAAAATGGCGGCCTTGATATCCAATGACAGCCTGGATTAAAAATGGTGGTCTTGATTTAAAATGGCGGACTGTATTCACTTGTAGTAGTAATAGCAGTCAAAAGCCAACTGAAGTTGAATGAAGTTGCATTACAAATAAATTGGTGTATGACGGTACAAAATACATTGAAGTCTATGAAGAGTACAAAATGTGTGTATCTGCAATAACTCATTAATTATGCAAATGTAAACAAATATTTTCTCAACCAATGTACTACCCATAATTTTGATAACCGAACCACATACGTGGCACAGACGGTTTTTGAGCTACAGGTGAGCAAAAACGCTGACTCAGTAAAGTACAAAATACTTCATACTTCAGAAAGTACTACAAGTATCTCTTAGAAAAGACATATTCTACAAAGAATTCTGCATAGTTTGACACATGACATGTGCATGTAGTATAAAAACTGTGGGACAAGATATACTTTAACCACGTTCCCAAAAAAAGGTTTATCTGCAATAACTCATTAATTATGCAAATTTATGCAACCAATGTCTACACCCTGTCATATAATTACGCATATTTCGATATTTGAACCATATTTGTGGCACAAACGGTTTTCGAGCTACAAGTGAGCAAAAAAAGTGCATGGAAGTGGAATAAGTATACAAGATTAGTCAGCAGTTCCACTAACTACAAACAAATAAACTGCTTTTGATTTCTTCATAACTTACGTCATTATGAGTGTGTCCTCGCCAGGCTCCCCCAACACCCCATCCACATAGAGCGGAGAGAAGGTGAAGCTATATTTGTCCCAGTTTCTGCCCTCATCAAAACTCAGCCTAAGGGTTGGATCATAGAGAGGAGAGAGGACCAGACACAAATAGAGCGGAATTCAATAAGAATACCAGGTAAAACATTCTTGCTTTTTGTGTTGAAGATAAATATATTGCAAAGTAAGATGTGATATATCCTAGGAGAGCCTTACCAAACATGTCTAATGGGCAGAGGTGTGTGTCGGATGGCCACAAGAGCTCCTCCTTGATTTAGGAACAACACACTGTACTCTTCCTCAAAAACCTAGAAAAACAGGACCGACTCACTCTATCACACGCTGGACATCAATGCAAGTATATTTTTACAGATTAGCGATGCACATGTACTGTAGTCATTTCACTGTACCTCTCTCCAAGTGTTCCCAGCATCAGATGTGATGAAAATACTGACATTAGTACTGATCAATTCAGGTCCAATCACACCTGAATACAGAGAGTATATCAATGCTGATGTTAACTTTCTCTATTCAAGCATTTATATAGAAATAGAAGCACACCGGGTTTCTTTCAAAATCAAGACAAAAAATAACATTGTTCTTGGGATATGTTTTTTCATTCAAGCAACAGGGAACTGGGAACAGATGTGCAATTGATTTCACTCTGCAGGCTAATTGCAGTTGAGAACGGAACATTCTTACATTTGTGCAAAGAATAGAAGAAAGACTATGGATCTGTCAGGGAGGTTTTAAGGTCGCAAGCACAAAGAGTACTTGTGTAACAGCTGTCTAACTGCTACTACAATAGAGGATACCAGAGATACGATCAAGGACCCTGCAGTAACCAGTAATAAGGGACGGATTTATGGATGCACAAATCATCTCCTCACCTGATGCCACTATAAGTCCTGGAGCTGAATCTTTGCTGACAATATTTCCCGAGGTGTAAGGGTTTTCAGACACATGGAGGTGCAGATGTAACGAGCAGTAGGGCTGAGAAACGGTGGCATAAAAAAAGAAGTGTAAGGTTTAATACAGACCTGGGTGGTACAGACTGTAAAGTATTTGAAAGGCTGCTGACAGCTGACAGGGTGCCTTTCTTTGATTGACAGCTTACTTTACTGACACAATCTGAGTTGTACTATTTGACCACAGTATGGTTTGATATGATCTGACAGTGTTGTAGACAGGTAAGGGGCATCTAAATAACCAATATGGTTCCCAGTCAGTGTCCCACCTACTGTACCTGTTCACAGTAGACCTTGTTTCCCTGCAGATCGGTTGTGGGAGCTTGCAGAAGACGCCAGTCTCTCCCCTTGTTGTACGTAATGAAAGTTTTCACTTGGTTCTCAACAACTTTATTCGACAGGAACACCCCTTTAATCCCAGCCACCTGTAAACATGAGAGTCAGAGACAGGGAAAGGGAACAAATAACAAAGAGCAGGAGGGGAAAAAATCAACCTTAAATTATTCAAACAGTAAAGCCGAAGGCCTGGTACCGAGAGGCAGAGACAGCTGAACGTAATAGTTTTTCTGACAGGGAGAACTATTTTGGACCATACATAGGACTCAGAATCAAAACAACATATGGCGCGGCCTTGAGACATTTCTACTTCTTTGTATTTACCAGCAGGGAGATGCAGGCACTCTTGAGCTCACATTGCTCTTCTATTGAGAATGCACAAACCTTTGTCAAAGAAAGTGTGACTTTTTTATATCATCTAATGGTCACCTATTGTAGCAGAATATTTCTGGACATGAACTTTGTATGGATAGAGGTCAATGAGCAGTAGGAGTAATCATTGCTGATGGCTACTTTGGCTGTATGATTCTAACAATGCGATGCTTTCACTGCTGGCTACAGATGAGGATAATCTGGACTGATGCATACATGTGCAGTCGCTGCTTTCTAAGCTTAAAAATGTTTTTACCTCATAGCACGTCTGTCAAAACAGATACAATATCTTCCAGAGCAAGGTAAGGCTGCTATCTCCCTGGTTTGTACCTATGTGCTGTAACTAGTAGGATACACAAATATACTTGAATATGACACTAAAATGCTACAGAGTGAAATGCAGTATAGCACCATCTGTCCCCATTAAGGTGAGGACAAGGCTTCTTAGCAGTGTACATCTGCAGCAGCTGCATAACCCGGCCAGTGATCCAGTTGGTCCACTCAGCTTAGCATGCTCGAATAGCATGAGAAAATGTTTCAGGACAGCACCACACTAACACCACTGCCGCTGCCTACCTCATAGAGGTCTATCATGACATTTCCCTCAGGTCCTCCGCTGCTCACAACGTTTTCCAGGACCAGTGTGAAGAACAGCCCCCTGGACTCCGACATGTACAGGTTGTAGGAATCGTTCTGGTGCCAGTCCTGAATCGCTGCCACAACCTGGTTATCATCTGTGCTGATTATCTGTAAGTCCTGGATATAAAAGGCATGAGTAATAGGTTACTTGGAATTAGGCCTGCACCCTCTCTTTGGACTAGTCTTTAACCAGCCAATAAGGTCTTGGTCGACATTTTATAGTCAAGACGTCATTTAAATGAATGCTGACTAATGGCTCAAATGAATTTTTGCTAGTACAATTTAAAAGGCATCTAGCCAATATACTTACACCAGATACCAGAGCGACAGAGTGACAATTAGGTAACTAATAATTCCTTGTGAACCCTTCTTAAAATTAGTTGTAGAATAATTGTTAGCAACGGTATGTCAGCATCATGAGACCACAATACAGTCTGAAGGATTAAATAGAGAGTGTTGCAACTACAACTGTAGTGAACATCGTACTTCTGTCCCATTGCAACTGTGCAACAGACCAAGCAATGCATCCTTTCAGTAATCATACCTTTGGCTGAGTATACTTGGGAAGTTTCATTGGGTAGAAAGCATTTCTTTTAAAGGACACATAATGGACAGATTGACCGCCCATTTCCACCTATAAAAACAATATAGTGTCATTTGCAATTCATCACATTTCATGATAATAATTAGAAACGTCATTGTGTACACTGATCATTAGCAGCATGCATCAAACATTTACAATCACAATGGTTCAGACTCTGGGTTTACTGCTACTGTAATTAAGATGTTGATGAGTATAGTAGCAGTGATACACAACACTGTGATTTTCAATTTGATACCATACCTTATCAGCATAATGGCCCCTTTTAGTTAATGAAAAACAGGACTGTACATTAAGATGAGATTCAATGCAGCGTTTTCACAGCTTTTAATTGTCTTTTAATGAACCCAGACGTTGCAATAAAAACCCACCTGGATGAAAACGTACTCATCCTGAACCACCAGGGAATCAGGGATGATAAACCCAGGGAAAGGTTTGCCCTTGTTTGCATCAGAGCAATTCTGCAGTTTGCACGTTATGTACTGTGACCCTGTAGTTAAGCAAGAAACGAGTGATAGAAATGTAACAAACAGGAAAACAAACAACCTTCACTTGACCTCAATTAAGGTTTGACATTACTTATGGTATAAGTGAGCCATAGAGACAAAATTTTGGAGGCCAATTCCTGTTCTCACTAATAGACAGAGCAGAGAGAGCTGTCCCAAAGTGTTAGCATCAGCCAAATGAGCCGGTCTCTCCAGGGACAGGGCATTACAGTAACACTGGAGGCCTTATGGAAGTGCCTCTCTCTGCATTGTGGCCAAGAAAAGTTGCAGCCTGGCCCTTGAAAAATGAATTAACTTAATCGTATGAAGAGTCCCCAAGCAGCCAATTCAGTTGCGGAAGAGAATTCCAGTAAGTGCACTGAAAAATCTGTTACCTCTCACGCATCCTTTGAAATTTTACTTTTTTAAATTACAATAAAGGCTGGCACACGCACAAAATGTAATTTAATTTGTCTTCTGTTCTCATTTCAATAGGGACCATAAACCATAAACTATATCTGGAACCAAGAAAATCTAACACAATCTGTACAGCACATTAGACAGAAAGGAGAGGAACTGTGTATAATGTGTGGAGCTTTTTTCCTCTATTTCCACAACAATTTACAATCACTTTTCTGTATTTGTAATATTACTGACAAACTCTCCATTTTTTTCAAGTTTGCACAGCAAAGTTTGTTTTAGACTAAAGATTATTATGTAATTACTCACATCCATCAGACACACTGATCTCCAGGTGGATCATTCCCTGCTCTTTGTCTAAACCCATTCTGGACCTGTAGCAACATGAAACATATCTTAGGAACATCTAAATTTCTACTGTACATTAATGATCTGCATGCAAAAAACAAAAACCATCTTCATTTATTTACATACCAAAGTCTGTGCATTGTTGATGTCATATATCCACATTTTGACTACTGCAATAGGCAATATTTAGACTTGGTTCTAGAGTATTTGTCTTGTGATTTTAATATTCTTTTTATTCATACTGAGCAACAGGTGACTTAAGAGCAGTTAAGGTATCAAGACCTCAAGCTTTCATCAACCATTTTCCTGGTGTACCAAGGCAAAAAGAACATATGAAAATGGAGAAAAGTATTCACACTGCAAATGCTTTTAGCACACAGTGATCATTTTTGTTTTTCCATTAAAAGTTAAAGCAGTAGAGAGCAAAGAAAAGGAAAAAAAGAACATTTCTGCTTTTAGGAGACAACCTTTCCCATAAACACTGGAATGTCAAGCAATTTAGTGGGAAAGGGTATTAAGCCATTTCATTCACCTGCAATAGAAATTCTTCATGATAGCTGGTAAGTGCAGAGTGACATGAGTGACCACTTGCATTAATAGGAGCTGTTGTGACAGAAGATGGGTTTCTTTTCATTTTCCATACTGCGTCTTAACTATAATTTAAAAAAAAGCCCTCGTCCTGCTTCCCTCAGCACTCTGTAATTGCCTCCAGCTCCATCTCTTTTAATGGACTTTCTGTCAAATACTTCATTCCATTCTGTCAGTGAACAGCAGACCTTGCTCTAAAACAGACCCCCTTCGTTACCGCCATGAAGATGCAGCCTGGATCAGATCCAGGCTGCATCTTCGTCAGATGGTAGGACTGTAATTGTATTTGTAAGGTGTTCAGTCCATGTGATCAACCCATTACAAGTCTGATAATCTTGTATTGTTATGAATATGGACAGTTCGGCAAATGCGCCATTGCAGCCTATTATGTCTTTTTTTTCTACAAGGCCACTGAAATATTTTGTTGTTAATGAGGTTTGACACTACTGGAATTGATTTTGCATAACGAATAAGGCTTCGAAGAGCTTTCCTGCCTGTTTCCAATACACACAAACAAATTCCCACATGCTTCCAACCACTCATAGGTTTGGATCGTACCACCGAACAAATCCGAACAAGATTGATGAATCAGACTGTGTTTGTAGAAATGTTCGTACTAACTTTACAATCAAATCTGATCGTACTAACGCTTTGTGAATGAGGCCCAATATGTAATTAATAATGAGAATATGTAATGTTATTCTGATAATATGGTTTATAGCATAAGCTTTACCAGCTATATGAACTTTACCTAAAGTAGCACAGTATGCTGTTGAAATCTGGGGAATATGTTAGCTACTATATAAGTAGTTATGCTGTAAGTGGTTATACTTTTCTCCTCAACCCTCAAAGGAAATGAGTGTTCATCTATTCCAATTTCCCTTTGAGGATAAAAATATCAGACATTTCAAACAAGAGGACAATAATGTTTTTACAGGGATGATAACTGCTTCCTTTGTGCCTTTCTTTGGCTGTTGTTTTGTCTAAAACTGTCAAAGTTTGTGTCATCAATGAATGTTGAACTGCATTTCTGCAAAGCTGAAATGTACTATAATTGGCCTAATTGGGCTAATTTCAAATGTCATCACTCCAATAGATATATAAACAGACTGACAAGCAAAGAGAATGCAAGAAAGAGAAAGAAAGAAAGAAAGAAAGAAAGAAAGAAAGAAAGAAAGAAAGAAAGAAAGAAAGAAAGAAAATTATGTTTTGACTAAAATTAGCAATCAGCAAAGCCAACATATGAAATGTAATATGTTATCTAACTTTATTGGTTAATCTATCTTCATATCTGTAACATTTATACTTTTTTAAATGAATTTGTTTAATTGAATGGAACAGAGTGAAAACTGTGCCAACTGCTATTAAAAGCAATGTCACCATTATAAATTAAAGACCCCATGAAACGAAAAATGTGTTTTTCATCGTGTTACACTTTTTCTTGGCATCTAATATGCATCTTTATACCAAACCGTGCCAGATATTTGATCAAGAATTAATCACCCTGACCTTTTATCGATATCCATTCTTTCTTCTTGAAAACGCTTGCTAGCCTATAAGTTGCGTACATCTGCACATGGGGCGTACCCCCCAAAAAGCTCGTCCAACTGTTTCCGCTCATTTCATTCCCTTTCCTTAACGGTCTGTTTCATCCGGAAACACGTCACATTAAGGAAACGCGTGATGCTCATAATGCCCTTTCATGGGGTCTTTAATGCCAAAGATAATTCTGACGTGATGCAGTTCATGCAGTTTGGTATAAAATCCCCGCCTGGTATTCGCACGGGTCTAGCATTAGGCCTACCTGGGGACCTCTAGTCATTTGTAATAATTGCGGAGGATGTCTGTGATCTTAATCCTGTGTGAATCTGCCATGTCCATAATTTGTAAAGTAAAAATTCCACCACAAATTACCTTCCATATTTCGCCAAACACATTTCGCCCTGCGGCAGCTCAAAAAGTTCAGGGTCAGCAAAGCAGCCATGACCCACTTCTACAGGTCTGTTATCGAGAGCATGCTAACCTTCTCCATGCTTGTATGGTTTGGTCATACAACCACCCAGGACAAGACTCGACTAGAAAGAGTAGTACCGAGCTTCCAAAATCATCGGCTGTACTCTCCCCTCACTCAACTCACTTTACTCCACAAGAATAATCAGGAAGGCCAATAAAATCATATCCGATCAGTCTCACCCGGCACACTACCTCTTTAATCTCCTCCCATCAGGCAGGAGATATAGAAGCATCAAGAGCAAAACATCCCGCTTCCGAGACAGCACCTACCTCCAAGCAATAAGGCATCTGAATTTGTACTGAATCATTATGTATAATCCATAGCACTTCAAACTGTTTGCACTTTCTGCTGTATACGACGCTGCTGGGTACTGTCAGTATTCTTGTATGTTTCTTGCTGTATATTGGGTGCTGTTGCACTATATATGTCTGAGAGCGGAACCAAGACAAATCCCTATCAACTTGTCGACATGGCAATAAATATATTGAATCTTGAATCTTAGTTAGATCAGGAGTTTTTGCAGTGCTCAAGCTGGAGTCGAGACTGAGGGTGAAAACCATTTACTACAGTAATCTGCATCTGGAAACAAATCTTCCACACCACAACAACATCGGGTTTCTCTTTTTCTTATTTGGTTGTTATATTTCAATTCCAGTTCTCCACTGGTCAACCATGATGGTGCCAGCAATGGTTGCTAGGACACTGGTAACTGGAAAACTTCTATTACTGGATCCAAGGACAGTAGAGAGGTGAGGTCCCGCGGTACTTTGAATTCAATTAACTATTAAATAGTAACAATCCATTAGGAACACATTAGCTATCTACTTACTATGCAGTCGTGTTGGTTCCCAGTGCTGCTGGTTTTCTACCCCACTAGTTGATTGCATTCACCTGCCGACCTGATTAGACGCCAGGCGAAAAACAGCTTTTCTCTTTGCAGATGTTTCCATGGGGGGTATTAAAGCTTAATATTATTTCATGAATAGGGATCGTCCTGGAAAACCTGGAAATTCAGAGACTAGATTTCCAGTCATGGAAAATTGACTAAAATTACCAAATATCCTTGTCGATTGTCGAACGCCGGTCTATTTAACTTCCGGGTTCACCGACGTGATGCTGTCATGTTTGAGAGCGGCGCCTCCTCGTCACATTCACTGTATATAAAATATACAAAATACAAAAATACAACCATGGTTCTCAGCAGGAAAAGGGCGGAGTGCTCACTCCG
>CABFOS010018165.1:5740-25528 GCA_900660315.1 Diretmoides pauciradiatus | reverse complement strand
ATTCACTCAGGCTGGGTGTACTGTAGGGGGATTCATGGATGGAGAGCATGAGGAGCAGCCTTTTGTGACTCAATTTTGCATTTGTTTGGAAGTGACGGAGGTTTTGTATGTGCTGTATGTATGATACTTGCTTTAGAGAGGGGCGTGTTTTTTCATGACCTCAGGGCATCATATGACACAATCTCTCCTATTCTATCTCATCTTTCCTGTTTGGATACTTCTTCCATTTACAGTATGCATAATGTACTAGATTTGTCTGAAAAATCCCCTAATCGATAGGAACTGCTGATCAGCAGTCCTTTCCAGTATACTCTGTTTGACTATCACTAAAACTACTGTCCAGGAAGTTGTATGATAAAATATTACCCACTGCTGTATGCCAATCACAAAAAAACGTGATCCTACATTGCCTGTAGGTGTGAATGTGAGTGTTTGTCTGTCTATATACTGTATATTAGCCCTGTGATGGACGGATGACCTGTCCAGGCAGGTAAGCACCTCAGCCCCAGCAGCAGAATGGTATTTGGGCATCTATGGATGTCATGATCTGCTCTGTGATTCTTGAAGCAATCCTGTTGTTTCTTAGCAAATCCAACACACCCTAGTTGGTTTATATTGTCACTGGAGCATGCAGCACCATTGTGGAGGAGGACGAGGACACATTGCTCAGTGGAGCGCTCTTTGTTGGTAGTCTTGCTTTATATGCTAGTCTGTCCTGAGAAAACAATGATATTTCCATGTGACTTGATTTTGTAGGCTGCTCTACATTTGTTGCGGAAACATTCCTTTCTGGCAGCAGGCTGATGTGTGTGCATCTTAACACAGCAACAGCAGCCATGTTTCAAGCCATGATATGTTCCTTTTACATTCGAACAAATATCATGGTTTTGCTCAATAATTTCTGAAAGGATATAAGTATGCTAGTAGAATTTGGATGTTATGTAGAAGGGCTGGGTAAGGACCTCACAATAGATACAGTCGGTGTCTAGTCATAGTTGTGGGGGGCGTGGTGAGGGCGGAGTCCGAAAGCGTG
Organism: Diretmoides pauciradiatus; assembly: GCA_900660315.1. Lineage (NCBI taxonomy): Eukaryota > Metazoa > Chordata > Actinopteri > Trachichthyiformes > Diretmidae > Diretmoides > Diretmoides pauciradiatus. The sequence goes on along the minus strand of CABFOS010018165.1, from coordinate 24,495 downwards.
GTTTTTAAACACGCATACTAATATCAACAAGGTGCCATGTCTTATATTGAGTCTTTGCTGTCACTTGACAAGAATGCTACATTCAACAATGAAAGGGGATCGGATTGTTGTCCATATTTCATAAGACTGGACAAATGACAAACCAACTAAATGGCCCGAAGTGTCATTCCCAGATATCTTCTGCTATCTGATTGAATCACCTCAGACACTATTACATTTGCTTTACATATGATTCATTAAACGTACCATAATATCAGTACCCTACAGCCATTAACGCTGATGTAATAGACTACTGTAGCATGTTATAGTGAATTCCATGCGGGAAACAACAGGAAAACACTTCTGGTGTGTTTTGATCAAAACAAATGTATTGATTCTTCTACAGTACAAACAGCACAATATTGATTTGATCAATGAATAATGAGCCATTCTGCCTATTCTGTTGATGATAAAAACTACGCTGTGTACCCCTCAGGTTATCATGAAAACAGCTTCCTGTCCATTTCACCATCACTCTTTGAATACTCATTTATTAACTTAATAAAGCAGTAATATTTATCAGTCAATGATCCTAACTGCTGCAGCAACAGCTTAGTATTTAAATTGTTAAATTCAACTTACAATTCTCAAATTCTAAAGGTTTACATGCACATTTTTATTCTTATATGATTTGTACACTGTTTTCTTTAAGAGTTGTTAATCCATTCTAACTAACTGAGACTGTGATATTCTGATTATAGGACACAGGATATGCTAATATTAGTCGAGATACTAAGGTATGAAAATTCTAGTCATGCTTGGTTTTCATCGCCTGTTCAGAATCATCTGTTCTAGCATGTATATGAGAATATTTATGATTATAGTGATTATATTATTATTGATATGGATTAGGGGACAACTCTGTGTTGTAGTGAAATATCTTGCAATAACATGTAAACATACACACACTGAAAATGCACAACTCTTTATGCACTAGTGAACTAAAATGTAAACATTCACACACTAAGAAACAGGCTCAGTTCTGTCAGATTTAACCCCAGGCTGCTGGAAAGGGTACAATGGTGCTTAGTAATGTGCAAGAATAAATTAATCTTGTTTCAGTATTTTAATACTGAATGAATTCCTTTAATTGAGTTCATGTTGCTCCTTTGTGTTTTTAAATCTTAATTGAACCCAAGCATCTGCCTTGAGATGTTCTGGCACTGGCTTAATGGCGTCCAACAGAATCTTCAGCAGAATGATAGCTATTTAGAGTGACACCTACTAGAGCAGAATCTATATAAAAGTGAAAACGAAACATAACCTTCTGTATAAAAAAGTATCAATATCAAGACTTGCAGAATCGATTCTGAATGTAGTATATTGAATACACTTTAGATGGTGTTAAATGCAGCATGTCGGTTGTGTGAGTATAGATTTTGGTTCTAATCCAATATCAACTCCCTTTCCTCTTTCTAGGACTGACCTGACATCCAAGTCAGTATTCGAATGCTTCGTTGTTTTTTGTTTTTCTAAACTGGGACAGTTCGAGCCTGTGAGAAAACAGTAGGGCGGCCAATCACAGCATGCATCGAGGTAACGAGTACTAGCCAATCACAGCACAGTAGAGCAGGACTTGCTGCAAATGCGGTGTGGAAAAAAATAACCAGCAAGATGTCGAAAAACTCAGGCGTTTGCGAAGAGACTGACTTGCCAAAGGAAACTGGCATATCACAAATCTACAACAAGTTTGGCAAATCACCTGAAAACTGTAAGTAACTTCTTAGCCGTTGAAGCTTCGAATAGCTTCGGATAATTGTAACTGAAGCTTTGAAACCCAAAAAATAGTATTCGGGACAGCCCTACCTCTTCCTCTGTCCCTCTGGTTCCTCTATCTCTGTCTGCAGTTTTAATCTGCAAAGTTCACCTTGGCCCATTAGCGCTGTAAATCCAACTTCTGTAACTCTCTTGAGCTGGGACGAGTCTGTAGTGTACCGCATTGCTGCAGTCAGCAGCATCCAATCCAACTGCAGCACACTACAAGCATCTCTGAGAGACTGTAGCACACTGGAGCAGGATGATGCACCACTGATCAGTTGTACATTCTGAGGCTCGTATAGGCTTGTACCCTAATGTCTGAGATGAATACCTCAGCGATGTGTTCTCGTATGACAAAGTGTTTTGTGTAGTATCTGTGGCTAAATCATTGATGACTTATTGCCAACACTTTGAAGTGGGCACTGAACCTTGGAGATCCTATTAGTCTACACTCTTGTATCAAGATCATTTTTGGTACTTTTCAACATAAGATACTTAAATCTGTATTTTCATTAACATATATTGTGTTGAAAAGTCACACCAATGTGTGTTGTCCCAAAAGAGACAACACACATGTCAAAGTGTAGTGTACTGTGCACTAAGAGTCAGGTCAGGTCAGGTGCCACTCGACTGTGTTCGTTCCAAAGCCTCTTCACACTAGGAACCGTGGTTTGCCCAATATGTCAGTTTGCTGGCCAGTTATCTGACCAAATTTTATTAAACATTTGTTATAAAATAGGCCAGTCAATGTTATATGATATAATGCAGATATCTATTATATAATTGCTCAATACTACAGTGGTTGTTTATGGGAAGCCCTGAACTTAAATTGAGTCAAATACAACATTTGAATTGCATTGAACACAAGTATGCATGAATATGGTATTATTGTGGAACATGTTTGTGTCCCATGGTCTAAATGGTGTTTCAGAGACTTTCCCTCCCTGCCAAGAATATAATGCCGGGGGAAACATTGAACACATGAAAATGGTCAAATTTATAGATATTGAATATCTGCATAAAATATTGATTGACTATTGTCACTTTCAATCCGAAATCCGATTTGTATTGGTTAAGGCTTTCAAAACCGCATATCAGTCAAACCCTACTTGGAACAAAGGATTGTTTGAGCCACTGTGCCCCCCCCCCATGTGACCCATGTGTCCTCTGATCCAGAGCAATGACGAATGAATTTCACCTCTCCCTTAGGACTCTGCTCCGTGCAGAGTAGATCTACAGCCCCATCAGGGTCATGCCACCATCATCTTCACCTGATTGCAGGGTTGACCAGTGTTCCGTCCCGGCATGATTGAAATGAGTGGACAGAGGGCGTTAAACGAGTCCTTGGGAACATGGGACACCTTATTCACAGCCTTGGAGATTGATGGGAATAGAGAGTCACCTTCATATAGGCTAGTAATTACAACGTCCGCTATGAGTCACAACTCACGTGAGCACAGCCATTAGTGAAATAGGCTAGCATGGGCAGCTCTGCTGGTCTCTCGGGTGCCTTGTCAGTGCGAGATAGAGCCCGCTCTTTCTAATACCCTCCCCTTTTTTATCCACTTGTTATGGACTAAAACATCAGCAATGCAGTTCCACTCCCACTCAGGCCATAGTGTGGATTTGAAATGTTCTGATGAGGTAATGCATGTTAATGGTATTGGTGTTTTTGTGGTGCAGACCACCATCTACCCACCCACATGCCCAGCTCTCCTCTTGCTATAGCCCTTTCTACAGCAATGCCCCTCTCCTTGGGCAGACACTCTTGAATTATTCATAGAATCAATTTGCTCCAAGCAGTGGATCAGCCATGGTTTAAGCACACACACACACACACACACACACACACACACACACACACACACACACACACACACACACATGCACACCTATACACAGCAAGGATAGGAAGGTGTTCATATGTGTTAGTGTGAGCTGTTCATTGTCCCTGCCTCCGTTTTTAACAGTTTGTTAGTGGAGACTGTTGTCCTGTTGTAGGTGAATGTCCTTCTGTCTGAATTGCCCAGGGAGCCTACAGCTGATTGGTCTGGTTGTATTCATTCAGCTCTGCATAGTGAGCATATGACTCCATCTAGTGCCAGTTATATGTAATGTACAATTGTATGTAATGTAATGTGTATAAGTATTTTATTAGATTGAGGTTAATGAATTGACTTAAGATGAAAATAATTGAATAAATGGCTTTGACACAGGCACAACTTTTCATGATACCAAAGCCAAAGCAAATATTTATGGATAATAAGTAATGGTACACTACAGAGGGTCCATGATATGATATGAATGAGAGTAAATTAAAACTGACCATATCCTCTGTGGATGTGGACAACGGTACAAAATGTGCCTGTTTACATTTAAATTACATGAATAGTACATGTATATGAATAGTTGTTTAGCTCTTACTGTGTAGCCCATTTACTGTGACGTGTTTGTGAGCTTTTTTTAGCAGCAGCTAGTGGAAGGCACGTTGGTCAATCCCCAAAAAAACCTGCTGCTTATGTCACAGGATGCAGAGGCACAATACCAGGTGGTTGCACTGATGCTTTAGCTCACTTAAACAAACAAACAAAAACACTCCACATGGGGAGCTGCAGAATATAGTAATATAGAGATATAATATATAGAGATATAGTACATATCAGTTTTAAAAGGCAGCCACACTGGTGTTTTAGCTCACTTTCATGTGGGGGTCCTGGGTTCTAATCCCAGAGTACCTGCGCCAAACTGGTCAATCACGGATTATGTGTTTGGTGTGAATATGTGATTGCCTGTATCTATGGATCCCAAAGTCTCATTTACATGAATGGCAACTCAGGAGAGTAATCCATGCTGCCTTGCAAGATTAGAGGCACTAAAGTGCTGTTATACATTTAGTTCTTGTTTCAATTTATTTCACTGGTATAAGATTATATGCCCTAAATTATATTCTCTATGTAACTCCTCTTTTCTTCTGGGCAAAAGTGTAAAGTTATGACAGCTCACCAGGAAACATTAAAATATATTTGTTAATCTCTACCTCAAACCCAAGCCTTATATACACATATGGCATCATATATTATGTGTGCCAATAGACATAATGGTTCAAAACTGCAATGCAGGGGAGGCGTAGTTGGTTTCAGAGAGCCAATTAGGTCACAGCTACAGTATGTGCTCGTTTTGAATGAAGAGATCCCAATTCTGAGCACCTGATTTGCATCAAAGAATATAATTCTTTATTCATGTATTTTGTTTAGATTATTAAACATCTTGCTGTTAACATTTCAGGGTTTCCCCCAGGAAAGTAATTACTAGGGGTGCAAATAATCACAAGCCAAGAGCTTTACTAAGTGAAACAAGGTTGAGTAAATGGTGTAATGTGGAATTTCATATTTGATAAACCAGTGGAAGTATCTAATGCTTTCACCATGGGAATGGATGGATCAAATACATCCTGGATTGGCATCTGAAATAAGTATGAAAACAGAAAGAAATAGCTGCTGAATATACCAGAAACTTAAGTCTTTTAACACAGAAACACAAAGTCTGATGCTTGGTGTTCATTCGGTGATTGAGGTTATCCGGCCAAAGCTAATTTTACTAATCATCGCGTTAACCTCATGAGAGTAACCTCATTCCAGCCTGAGACACTTAATAACTTAATAATAGTTTCTGCTTTGTCCCTGACATTGCAACTCGCTGCCTTGGTGAAAATTGACAAAACACATGATTGGCAGCCGAAGCAATCCAGTTGTTCATGAGCTGAGTCTGACAGATCAGTTTTACATGGACTGAACAACACCGTTTAGGGGTGTGAACAAGAGCCTCTTTTTCTAGTGTTTTTCTAGACTAGTGAATGTTTTTTTTGTTTGCCATTAGTGGAGCCACTTGGGATTTCAGCATCAGGGTTTTCCTGGTTCAAAAAGAGGCTTAGACTAGGCTAAGTGCAGCCAGACAGGCTTTGTTATCAACTTAATACCCAAACCCCTACTATTCCAATTTTATGCCTTTCTAGACAGCAGTTTTATGCATAGACTAACACAATACTTCCCTACTTGAGGCAATTCTTTAACTTGTTAAATGCAATTTTATCCTTTATCCATGTCTAAGGGGACTAGAACAGGAGCATAAGTGTGTCAGTATTAGTTCATCACTTAATTTCTTCTCAAGGGGGATCTTTTATAAGTGTTTGGGATGTCTTACTTTCATTCCATGAAAGATGATTTCCATTGCCTTCATATTTTGTTATGGCTTTTTATGACAGGATTAGCCCAGTTTGTTATTGTGACGATTAGTACATTGGTGTAGGATGAATCAGATATTATTTATGCCATGAAAAGTCAGACGCATCCAAAATCCTTTATCCCAAATGTTTAATGTTTATGTTTATGTTTATTTGCACAGAGAAAAACAGGACAAATTATAATATAATATGCAAAAATACAAGAATTGTACAGGTGAGGAAATGAAACCCGAAAGGGCTTATAAAATCTCACCTAAGAAATAATGAATATTATGAAATAAAATACAATAAACTAAAAATAAAAACAGAATCATACAATCAGTTAAAAACAAATGTCTATAGAAAGAAAGAAAGGGGGAATTAAAAAAAGGGAAGAAAATAAATTAGGCAAATATGTAAACCAATACAAGATTTTACCTATATGCAGATTCTTTCATGCGTTGTTGTCATGACTCATTAACATACTCATTCATGAGATCATGATTTGACCTATTTGTTCTTTTGACTTATTTGGGAAATATTTATAACATTACAAACGTTAACTGGATACTTCCAATGTTACCTTGGGATTTTGCCGCCATCTGGCTGTTTCTTCAAAGGTTGAAAGAAGTTGTAAATTGTACACTTCCATAACTACATTTCCCATTTGACACTGAGCAGGGGTGCTGCTGGTGAAATGCTGCATTTCTCTGCATAAATAAAAGCACGAGAGAATGATGCATGTTTCCTCTCTCTCCCCTCCAGAGGCCCTGTCTGGTGAGAGACTGTGCCCTCTGGTCCCGGAGAAAGACATCCACCCCCGGCAGGCTGGCCACACCCCCACCCTCCTGCCTCCATGTATCCTGAATCTACCACTGACTCACCTGCTCGCCTCTCCCTCCGACAGACTGGCTCGCCGGGCATGATATACAGGTGAGTCCACACATGAATAGAAACACAAAAACACACATTTCATTTGGCGTAGTAAGTGCAGAGAGTACAATAAAGCATTACAAATAAAATACTACATTTTCAATGACGCAAACAAAACACTGTTTTTCACTCGCCTCTGTGTTTGGCATGTACTAACTGCACAGTGGGACCACCCATCCCTGTTCTGTAGAAGTCCATATCCTGCTCTGTGATGCACCACCAGCATGTGGTGCCAGAGACTCATCTGTTTATCTCTCCTCTGAAAAGCATCTGTTCCACTTCTCCACTGAAGCATTCCACATCACCCACATTATGGGCAGACTGGCTTGTGATTGGGTTGTATGATGTCACCAACCAAGAGGACAGCTGTCAGAATGATATTTATGACAAATTTACATTTACCGCCAGTGAAGATGTTGTCATATCAGGGAGATTGTGGACAATATTATATATTATAATAGCCTATAACCCACACCCTATAACCCACACATGATTTCCATTACTAACTTTCACTATAAGTTTACTTTCACTGCTTTCACCAACTTTTCTTCCAAGTCACTGCGTAACTTTCCTATAAAGCTGAAAGCGTAAAAGGTTCAACATCTCCTTCGAGTACATTGAACACCCAAAGCGATGGTGAAATGAAGGTTTCAATAGATTGCTCATAGTGGTTGAGCTATTCTGTGACGTTACACGGTGCTTTCAGGAACTTGCAGCCTGAAATGAAATAAAAAATATTGTGGTATCGTAAATTGTGATTTTATCCATATCACCCACCCCTAGTGTGATATGAATTTCTTGGTTTCAGTGTCAAATATTTATCCAGGTATGAGCTCTGGCACTTGGATGCAGTAAAGATTCAGGGTTCCTACGCAGGTTTAGAAAGTCTGGAAACATTGAAAGCGAATTTGCAGGTCTTGAAATGTTTGGGATTTGCACAAACATCTGGAGAAGTTTTGTCCTGGTGCATATTTGAACACATTATATGTACTTGTAGACCCGCTGCCTTTTCTTATATTGTTGTTGTGAAGAATCCTCTTCCAACTATATTGTGATACAAGCAATTAATGTCTGGAAAACGTATGGAATTTTGAAGTGCGTAGGAACCCTGGAGATGACTTTGAAAGCTCTTTATATTTTACATCTCAATACCCACAGTATCGGACTCTACATCAGTGCTTGTCACTCCTGATATTTCCCATTCTATCTTGCTTTTCCTTTTATATCTAAGCTCATATTTCAGCCTTCACAGTCTCTTCTCTTTCACTATCGCTCACCCGTCCTTGTGTCATCTGTCATCTTTGTGTTCATGGTCTCCTCAGTGTATTGACATTTTCCCTTTCCTGCTTTCATTAACCTAAGCTTTCCTTTCTCCTCCTCTCCCTTGATGTCTTCAGCGCTCGCTATGGGAGCCCCAAACGACAGCTGCAGTTCTACAGGTACCTGTCTGTCTATCTGTCTGTCTGACACTCGCTCTTTTTTTTTACTTCAGAGCAAGGTTATTAAAGTTGGGAATTTTCTATCTATTTTGGATTTTTGTACTTCATTTTATTTTTCAAAAATATCTAGTTGTATTTTTTTCCCCATTTTAGCATAATGTGTTAGTTGAGGTGTCATTCCTTGACATCTTCCGTTAGCTGATCGAATTCCCTGGTATGGGAGAATCATCCATGAGATATTCTGTAAATATTGGTTAAGTTGTCGAACGTTAAGTTAATATACCAGATAAGCTTGTGGTGCTAAATTAAGTTTGACTTAAAAAAACGGCATAAAAATACTGTGATCAGAAATATGCTAGGCTATTTTGTAGTCTTCCTCTGTCTCCAATGTCAAACTCTTCAATAGGGAAATACACACAGGGTTCCTGGAGGCAACCATTGTTTCTATCCAGTAGCTTTGCAGGGATGCTTTCCCACCACAAAATGGATTAGTCAGACACCTTTCTTCTAAATCTGGCGATCCTGGAGAGTCACAACCTCATTTGACTTGACTTTTGCCGTATTGGTACGATTTTGACAGGTTTTTGTTGCCGTTCCTTATCTTCTCAGCTGTCTATGTTTCTCTATGGGAGAAGTTTTAGCTAACTATAGTAATCTTGCTGTAGAGACTTGCTGTTCTGTCATTACTGTACATCTACAGTATTAGTAAACCTTTGCTGCACAGATAACGTCATCGCCTACTACAGCTATTTAGCTGGCAGTGCACTACCTGGCTTAAACCTGATAGGGGTGCTAATGAATTTTGTTGCAAAATTACAATAGTAGTAAAAGTTTTTTTTTGTGTTTAAACCAGTGGTATTAAACAACACATTTTTGTGATTGTACTGCATGCATTTATATGTTTTAGTCTGTCTTATTCAGAAAACCTGACAACTTTAGTCTGGGTTGGGTGTGGGATGTTCTCTTAGAGCAGGGTGCTTTCAGATGCTCTGTCTTCCTGCTTCTCTAGAGTAGGATCATGTTTTATGATCTTATATGATACCTTATTCTGCTGATCTAGTTATAAAAACCCCTGACTATGTGGATGTGGCTGTAATGAGCTCACTATTGGATTTTTATCTCGGCGCCTTGCGCATTTCTGTCCTTTTAAAGTTCTCCTCTGGCATAGGTGAGGTGGATCGATTAGGACCCGATCTCTGCCTGTCTATCACTCTGAGAGCCTAACAGGCTGATGCTGGGAAGGAAGGTTTGCATATTTTCAATCATTTCAGCACTGAGAAACACGTGTAGTACTGCAACCAGGATTGCTAATATGTTGTTTACTAGAATGCAGATGAACTCTAAACGTTGGGCCCAAATATGATGGAATCCAAGTCTAATATGAAGCTACTTGCTTTATCTCATCTGTCGTGCACATCTAGGAGACTTGTTTCCCCTGCCCACTTTATTATGTCTCAGATGAGAGTTTTGTTCTGTGCTATGTGGACTAGATCAGTCCAAGACCACTATGTTGAGCAATATAATTCTACACTAAGGCTTTTAGTACAGTTTCCGGCTCTGGCTATCGTTAAACCATTTTACAGTTTTCAGGGGAGTGAGTGCTTTCCTGATGATGGAGGTCCTTGACCCCTTGACCCCTTTATTGTCTCTCATGCACTCATGAAAAATAGATACTGTAAATCAACACTCAGAGCAAGCTTTAACGCATTGCAGGTGTATACAGTTTAGTTTGCTTATTGCTCATCCTACGTAATGTAGCCTACGCTGACCCTTTTATTTGATAAATAAATAAGACAAAGAGTAGTGATGTAAAAACCCTGCATACACTGTGTACATACACGTAATAATAATAATAATAATTTTATTTATAAAGCACCTTTCATAAAAGAGCAACTCAAAGTGCTTTACAGAGTAAAAACAAGTAAATAAAAAACAATAAAAACAAGGAGAATAAGACCAATGCTTTACAAAGTAAGAACAAATAAACAATAAAAATACTAAAAACAAAGAGACAAAGTGTATGGAATTTAGGGGGATAGTCTGCATTAGGTCCATCTACATATACGTTCCTGTACTTTTCATGTGTCAGTCACAGCAAAGGGAAAATCTATCTCTAATCAACAATTTCATGTCACATTTTGTTTTATAGTTCGGCCTGGGCTTAATGTCTGTATACATTAGGCTTTGTAATATTCCAGATTATTACATTTACCTTTAGCTATAATTAGTTTATCTATTGTATAATGCTTTTGATGAATTAGAAATAACAGCATCACCTTTATTATATCAAATCATTTCTGGATAACCAGGGGAAAGGACATTTCGCAGTAGTTTCGCGCATCTCACTTGTTGAGTTTACTTGACTTCTTCTGTATTGCGATAGTGTAAAACAGCACTCATGACCGCCGCCCTGCTGGTCAGAGTACCATATAGCAGCCACACACACATGCACCCTCTGGCGGCCGTGAAATTTGTCCTCCGCTTTTATCCCATCCTCACCACCGTGCCCCAACTAGAGCATCTTATTAATGAAAACAATTACTAGAAATCACCAAATTTTATGTCTTTCCGTTCTTCCAAAAAAAAATCTTGGCAAGAAAAACCCTGGTCATGTTTTGGTTTCACGGAGACATCATTATATTGCTTGTCATGTCAAAGCCTGAGATTAATCAGTGGTATATTAACTGCTAAGCAGCTGAATCACCTCATTACTGGTGCTTGACCGCTATGTGTTTAGAGCCAGAGTTGTCATTATGTCGAACACTTTGATTCTGACCTTGACCGCAACACAAGGCGACGGAGAAAACCAACAAGCTTAATTGTTGCTGATGTGGTTTTCAGGCTGGTACTGTAAAGTGTTGTTATGGCCTGGTTAGAGCAGACGCACATGCTTAGCGGTTGGTCTTTTTCTGGGTTTGTCTTCACATGTGCATATTTGATTGTTTGAGACTGTGTGAGTGTGTGTGTGTGTGTGTGTGTGTGTTTGTGTGTGTGCTTCATATGCACACAACACTCAGGCCCTCATTATTGTCCGGCTTTTAGTATCCTTTCCTGTGCAACAACAATCAGAGGCTTTTAGCGCAAAAGCTTTGGTGAATAATTCAGGGCTGATATTATTTGCTGCGGTTAGCAGAAACAAGACGGGCCATTAAATGACATAAATGGATTTCTTCTGTGAGATCTACCGGGGAGGGGAGGAAGCGAGGTGGTGGTTGCGGTGATACAGCACAGGCCGGGTAGTGAATGAGAGAGTGTATGCCTTCCCTCCCCTCACTAATTGGTTTAGGCATTTCCTAGTAAGACACTCCCAGTTTGGGTGGATCCTCTGCGGCGCTGGCTGCAGAGTGTGTTTATAAGAGCAGACCGCCACCCTACGACCTTGCTCATGAGCCGAACCCCAAGAAATCGGGTGAGTTTGAGGAAAGATCTGCTCCCGTGATTACACGGGGAGTGTGCGTGTTGTGTGTGCGAAGGGTTGGCACAGTGATGAGCGGTATGCAGCGGGTGCATGCTGCCTAGCCTGGACTATCCCTCTCTCTTTCTCTTTGCCTCTACGGGGAGGGGAACCAGTGGTTGGGGAAAACTACGATGGGAACCTGGAGGAATAGGTCCTGTGTCAAGATGGGATCTAAACTTTGGACTACTTCTCAGCCCAAGCGAGAATATAAACGGATAGTCTCGGCATCATGCAGATATACAGTGTATATATATATATGTAGTCTATATAACAATATATAGATGAGGTGTGTGAGATTTAATGTTGATTTTGTGACATTATTACATGGATGTTTGATGTCAGTGTAATGGGGGCTGTCTGTAAACTGGTTTGGAGAGAGGAAAGGAAAGTGCTGTTCAGCGTTTAATTGAATTGTCAATAGTCTTTTAAAGGATCAATACAGCTTAGGCTTTGGTTTATTTTAAATCAGGGAAATGCGTTTTTTCTTCAGGGACAGCGAGGTTGCGAGAGTTTTTATCGAATTCATTATTTAACTTGAATAGCTATATCTGTCACATCTGTCATTGTTAGTCATTTCAATTTGGTCCATCCAACAGAACTAAAGTCTTAGAATCTTTTCTTGGCTCTATAGTGTCTTTATTTCAGTGACCAAACTTCACAACAAATGTGAACATGTGGGATATAGGCTTTACTTTTCTGTGGGGAAAAACGTGGCAACCTATTTTATAGATCAGGAGAATATCAGCTTTGTGCTGTAGCTCAGCTGAATAGATATTACAGTACAGGGTCAGTGTATTTATATCCAAATCGTAAATGTTCTGCATTGCCTTCCAGGAGAAAGTCTTTTTTGGCATTCTGTTGGATTCTTTAGTGGTGATTTAACTGACACAGTGCTGCCCTCTATTGACAATGATGATGTGATTGTGTGATTTATATATAACTTTTATTTTTTTGAATCTATTCCATTTTGGAATCAGAGGCTACAATAAATATCAGTAAAGGGATGAAATATGACGACGATGGTGATTTAGTAATGGTTAAAATGACTAAATTCCCAAACCTGAACTAAATTTGACCTCTTATGAAAGGAAAGTGTGTGTTGTGCAAGGCTCTGTGTGATGATTCCTTCGGCTCTTACTGCTCCTGTCTACTTTTAAAAGTCCAGTGAAACTTTAGTGGGGTTCAAACAAATTGGGTGCTGGCTTGTTCTCAGAATGTTTCTTGGCTCTTCTTCTCCATTCAACCGGGATCAGTAACGAGACCAGGAATGGTGCCGTGTCTTGGTGCATGTTTGAATGCCTCCTCTCTGTCCCCAGTGCAGATGCAGATAGCATGTGCTCTCTTTTTGGTCCTTCTCCTTAATCACTAGTCACCTGAATGCTCCCTATCAGTGTAACCCTGCCATTGTGTGCCTGTCAGAGGTGGGTGGTGCCGGGCTGTGTCGGGGCGACTCTGATTACAGGATGCATGGCTGTGTGCTGCCCCGAGCCGGAGAAGTCTCTTTTTTATGGGAGCAGGTGCTATTTAAGGAGGTGGCTGTGCCCTGCTGGCTCCTCGCTCTGTCCGTGGCCCTAGTTTTTCCTGGCTCTGCACTGCACGGGTCTCCACAGCATCAGCACCAGGAAGGGGGGGAGGGGGGAATATGTTTGCGGGTGGGTACGCGGGTGGTGGTGGCCGGGGGGCTCCCCCCGGCAAGCGCGGCAAGTCCGGTCACTGTACTTCTGGCCACCTGCAGATTCCCAAACCGGGAGTACCGGGCAACGCACGGAAAAGCAGCAGCAGCAGCGCCAGTGGCAAGATGCTGTCTATGTCATACAGCGAGAGCATCCGGAGCGGGATCAACCGCTACCACTCGGACCAGGGGCTGAATCAGCCTCGGCCCACTGATCATGCTGAGCTACAGAGACTCCGTGAGCAGAAAGTTGCCGCTCAGATCAAGAACATGGAAGATTTCCTGAAGATGAATGGCCTGGCCCTTGAGGAATGTGTGTCCTACCAGACAGGCATGAAGTACAGGTAAGAGAAGGGCAGAGTTTTGTTGAATCTCAGACACCCTGGAGATCCAGACTGAGGCTGAGCTGGGAGAAACTAGGTGAGAGCAGCTGAGGTCCGTATGCAGGTGGAGCGCTGCAGCTAAAGGTGGAGTTATAGCTTGGGTTTATCACTGTTTTTCATAAGAATAACTCGTGCATCCGGAAACATTTCTGACCTTACTCTTGATTTGATTTCGATGTTGTCTGTCAGAAAGAGATGAGCGTTGGGAACATGTGTCTCTCGTTGCTAATATCAGTACCATCTTGCTATGTCCTCTGGCCAGACTGCTCTCATGCAAAGGTACGCGCTCAAGTTTTATTTTAATCATCTAGGTCGGAGGCATATTTGCCCAACTAGACGGGAAGGACAGACTGTTCCATAAGGATTTACCTGGCCCCTTAAAATCTCACTCAAACGTTCTCTTTTTCCCCTTGATCAGATGTAGCAGAGATATTCTCCCTTCCTCACTGACCGTGCTTTCCTATTTAGTGTTTCGAGATAGTAATGTGTGTGTGTGTGTGTTCAAAGGTCAAAGGCCATGACTAGGGTTTAAATTTCATATGACGAAAAAGTATACCTAGAAATTCTTCCAAATAATGTACTATCCACTTTGTTACGAGCAGTGCAAGACAAGAGATAAAATTAGAATTTTCCTCAGCTTTACCTCATACCGTTGCTGCTGTTTGTTGGCTTTGTCGGACAAAACTGTGTTGAATGCAGGAGAGAGCTATTGTTGTAAAATTCAATAAACCTGAACATACTTCTGGAAGCTTTTTAACCATCTTGCTAATGCGGAGAGAAGTACTACTGTAGTAGTAGCCATGCCGTCACCGTGATGATGTGAATGGACTGTTGCTGTTGAAAGGACTGGACCTGTGGAGTACAGTAGGCTTAGCGGCTGTTGTTTGATTAAGGCCTGTTAAGCTGATGTTATTGTCACAGACATGGATAGCTCCCACCACACACAGGCCTGGCTGCTGTTGTTTAGGGATGACTAGAACGCAGGTATGGATGGCTGCTGTTACCAGGGTCAGGGACCGTGGAGTCCAGTGTTGAATGTCATCAACACTTGCTTCCTTGCCCGTAGTTTCCTCCCTGTACTGTAACGCTCAGCCAGCGGACTGTGACAGCCGGAGGCACAGCTTTGTGACATAGAAAGGGAGAGTCAGGTTACAATGAGTTATACAGCAGCTATCAAAAAATTAGTCCCATACCATGACCATTAAAGCATTTCCCCCCCCTTTCCCCTGAATCTTCTCGGTTGTTGTCTCTACTGTAGGAGCCTCACTGTGGTGAATCTTATACTGCTCTCGTCTGGTGTTTTATTTAAACAACGGTGTTGGTTTTCCAAAGCGGTATTGGCTCCATCTACAGAAGCGATCTGCTGATATGTATATCTTGATTAGCCGCAATTCTGTAATTAGTGCTGCAATTGGGTCAGCAGGTACATGTAACCTCTGACTCAAACTCATAATTATTTCAAGTCTGTGGTTAGGAAGGCGGGACAGCATTGCTATTGAGCCACTTGTTACAACAATATAGTCCAGAAGAACCCCCTTCCCTTCCTCTCTCTCTCTTTCTCTCACGCACAGACACACATAATACACATGTTTTAACACAGCGTTGTCTCATGGGGGTAAAGCATTCAGGAATTAAAGCAGCTATTGGTTTACACCTCTAGAGTAGCATGGGATTCCATTTTGTCAGCTCTGATCTGCAGTACTGTACTGTAGTAAGACACAAATGGTCTCTTACAATATCTTTCACAAGTACTAACCAATGTAAATGAATGAGCGACCAAATGCATAAATGACAATAAGCATCTTAGAAAGATTTTATATTGATCATGTGGTGTTAAGGTTGCATACAGTATATCTTGTAATTCAAATAAAGTAAAAGGATTAGGCCGATCCTATTTCCATTATCACCCTTGAAACAAAATACTGCCACTGACTCAGCAGGTCCATTTGGAGCAGAAAACATCCCCTAGTGCCCATGGGCGGGCCAGGTAGTGGGTGACGTAGCCAGACAGGAAGTCTTGTCTCCTGTTGGGGCTCTATGAAGGTTCACTGGGGAGTATTGATTTGTCTAATGACTTCATACTAACGGACATAATAATGATCTCCATGACCTTCATGCATGCAGTCCTTTATATATGCCAGGCCAGGGTGTTACCATAACCTTTCCATGATTGAAACCTATCCTGCTCTGAGTGAAAAATTCTAATTTACATGTGAACATATCTCATATCTTGCATGCTTTGGTCAGAAAATAGATTTATTTTATATGTTGCTGTAGTGAAATCTAACTGAAAGACTGTATGACTTTAGTTGTGTCCACTGGTTACAGCTGACAAATGACAGTGCTCTGTTAGTAACAGCTGATCACCACTAGATGGTAGAAATGTTCCACTTTGCCGACTATGGTGATGGACGTACTGCTGTACACATCCCAAATGTTCCCCACTGCAATCCATTCAGTAATGCAGTGGCTGAACACAGTGCAAAGGTCTTGGTGCTCTTACACTATAAGTTGGAAACATTTAATTCAGATATTTATTACCTAATTAGCTGAGCATGCTGGCCCAAAACACGCCACCGTATTTATCTGTATTTAGCGTATCTTGTTTAATGTATAAAACATGTGCCCGTTGGGGGCACGGCTGGTCGGAGCGAGTGTCCCTGTTCGGGGCGCTGCCCGTGTGAAATGCGCAGTATTGCTACTTGCAGCATTCTTGAGAACTGTTCATCTGATCGACTTCACACTCAACACTACACAGGGTCCAAAATAAACTTTTGGTGGCTGATAGATGAAAAAATTTACCGGCCAGACAGATTTTTTTACCAGCCAAAAATAATAAATTGCTTTTTACTATCACAATTTGCTACTATTACTATTTAGCATGTCTTGGTCTCATATGTGATTCTCAATCAATATTATAGTAGTGTGCAGTGATAATTATATAATAATGTTCCATACATACTTTTTCAGAGGTCCGGCTGAGCAAAACTCAGGAGAGATTCAGCAGCCACACATTTCTCTGCTAGCTAGCTAATTAAGGAATCTTAGCTCTGTGCCGCTAAAAGTTGAAGATGAAGTGACACACACACACACACACACACACACACACACACACACACACACAAATGCAAAAGTGCAGCCTGACACAAGGTGGCAGTGTGGTGGAACTGACAGTGGAGCTTCATTTTCAAAACCTTATTTGAACATAATGTTTACAAGTGTTCATGGAGCTTCTGTCTCTCTCGCTTTTTATTTCTTTTTCTCTTACACACACTTTCCCCCTCACACACACACACACACACACACACACACACACACACACACACGGTCAGGAGGACATAGATTGATAGCCTAGTGTAGACCACCCATAATTCATAGAACTGCATAGGCACCACATAAATCTTACTATAACTACTATAATAAAGTTTGCATTTTTGTCAGCTGTAGTGCCTCCGGTGTGTCAGGTTGGGGAAACTGGGAGTTTTTTTCTTCAAAGGCCATCCTTTACTTACGGGCTAATGCTGGCACCAGACCAGGCGCCACGGCAGCAGCTGGATCCAACTTAGAGCTGCAGTCTCACCTGTTCATCAGCTGTTACCTTATCCCACTAGCTAGCAGTAGCAGTAGAGCCACATTGATGAACGTTACAGCACTTTTATACTCACAGGAGGGAAAGGTGAGGTTTCGATGTTCGGAATGGTATAGATTTAGTTTTTCCAGTGTTGACCTCTCCATTTCCTCTTCGGCTGTCTCTGGCTCGCCCAGTCTGACAGCCTGTCAGAATGTTCTGGTCAGAAGAGGAGTGTGGGAACGAGGGGTGAGAATTGCCAGGGATCTCACAATTCAATTTAGTTTTGGTTGTTGAGATTGCTACTTAATGTTATCCTGATTATTAATATTTCCAAAATCTTAACTATTATCCGAAGCAAAACAGTCCCCTCTTTTGCTTCATGTAACCTGACTGTCCTCGTACTGAGAAGCACCTGGTTCAGCCGCATGTTTGCTGGATGATGCATGGAGAACCCCTTTTTCTACTTAACTATTATCCTTTTTACTTGGCTGTATTATAGTGTGGTTGATACTGGGATGTCTAAGATTAATCTCAAACTTGGAGGTCTTTTGTCTGGAGCATTACTAGAGGCCACGGTAACCTAACAAAACCGATGTAACTTAGGTGAGAATCGATACGAGAAAAGTAAAGGGTCTTTCCGATGATATTGGCTGTATTTTAAATTCCAAGAGATGCGTCAATGATGTTTTATTGCAATTTTGAAGTGACTCCTCTTTCCCTCCGGCCCTAGCAATACCCTGTCAGTTCGACTCAGCCTCATCCTCTCTCGTTCCTCTTCTAAAGATTTAGGAAGTGTGACAGGCTAGCTTGTTAAAAAGGGCGGTTTCCGCCTTTCAGTGAAGCATCACGCCTACATAAAACATTGGCTTGGGGGTATGGAGTTGAAAGATAAACTTTGGATAGAGCTCTAAACATGCTACTTCTTCTATGCTGTCTGCCATGTATTGTATTATATTGTATTTTTGCTAAATGTTGCAGTTGTTTTCATCACAGATGTTGGAAAGTCCAAGCAAGCAAATGTTTTGTCCTCTCCCTGAAGCTTTCTATTCTAGCAGCTTTTCTGAGTGCAAACCTCTCCAGATAGGGACATTTCAAAATTTGAAATGTCCCTATCTGGAGAAACATTTAATGTTTGGATCATCTTGTTCCTTCCTTCCACATGCTGCATACTCTTCCACATGCTGCATAATGCTGGGAACATTTTAATTAGGAGTGACCAGTCAAGCTCAGTTAAATCTATGTTGACCTCTCTCTCTCTCTCTCTCTCTCTCTCTCTCTCTCTCT
>CABFOS010018157.1:4382-18838 GCA_900660315.1 Diretmoides pauciradiatus | reverse complement strand
TATTGTTAGATCTGATTTTGTCCAGAACTCAGTGACTGAAACTATGAAACTATGATCAAAACTATGAAACTATGATCAAAACTATGAACAAAACTATGAAACTAGGATCAAAACTATGATCAAAACCTGATCAAAACTATGAAACTAGGATCAAAACTATGAGACTATTATCAAAGCTATGATCAAAACTATGAAACTACGATCAAAACTATGAAACGATGATCAAAACTATGAAACTACGATCAAAACGTTCTTCTACATTCTCTGATTGTTTTACCTTCTTGTAAATGAAATAACGCTGAAGTTTAACAACAGGTCAGTTTGCTGGGGACCCCCTGGAACGCCCTCAAGGACCTCTGGTGGTCTCCGGACCCCACGTTGAGAACCAGTGATTCAACATCAAAATGTTTCTGAAATGTGTCCTGATATGTTCTCCCGCTCTTGACGAGTCCAATTAGATATTGAATGTGGTTTCACAGGTGGAGTCAGCAGTAAGAGATAGGGTCGAGCAGCTAAGGTCAGTAACTTTGTTTTGAGCTAAACAGAGCCAGCGGCCAGACTGCTGCTCATATGCAACAGTAAGCAGTAAAATCCTACTGTAGCTGCCAAGCCACAACACAGGCTATTGATAGGGTCTGAAAACTCCTCAGTCCGCGCTCTTTCGGAAAGGTCAGGCTCCTCCTTTAGGAAGAATTGAGACTGGTCCCGGGTGAGTCACAAACGACACCAAAATCATGTGCCATTATAATGAAAGGGACAGAGCTGGAGCACACTGTAGCTGTTCATTTGCTGAATTACACAAATATGCGCTGGGCACGTTTTTCAGAGATGGAAACTGCAGGAACTCAAGGGCAAGTCTGGGATATGACTTGGGTCTAATTGCCCCTGGTGCCATGTGTGGGCAGATCTTAAATACCGCCTCAGGCATGTCCATTTTCTAACACAAAACCCAAACTTGCTGTCCAGTTTTTGTTGAAGCATAGAAAGCATAGAAAGCGCCCTCTATTCAAGAGGATTATAAATGTCGCACGCAACGTGTTTCGTTGAAATCCGAAACAGCTTTGGGAGTTTGGGCTTGAAGGATCCAAGCAACATTTCTGAGGGGCAAGTCAGCGCTGTCAGTTTGACAAAAATACCTTTCCTTCCTCCTGGTTTCCACATAGCTATTACTGATTGATGCCTTGGAGACCTAAACTGAGGGACTCTCCCACCCAGGGTGCGACTGATTCTGGAGACAGCTGTGTAATTAACAACATACCAGGGATCTCCTGCATTAAAACATCTCTCTCTATCAACCACTGACTTATTCTATAGTAGTGATTAGATCTGGTCTAAAATCAGTGGAAAATCTGGATCTTTCTTTCTTTTCAACACTGCACAACCCAGCTGCTGCTATGTGTGATCACCAAAATGAGAAGAGGGGATTGGATTTGTTTGTATGATGGGAAACATATATCAGTAGGAGTTTTATCTAAATACCTCTGGTATTTGAGGCATTTGGTCTGGGTTACAGATGGCTGCAGGATGACAATGTCTGTGATTGGACAGTAGATGTCAGCAGTGGGTTAGCAAATACAGTGGTCATCTGTTAGGGAGGAACGGCCGTGTCCATGTGGGGTCAGATCCCAGCCACAACCTCACTCATCAGATGTCAACTTCACAATAAAATACCCACTAAATGTTAGCAGACACTCGCATTTCCAAATATCACATCAATTTAAATAGATTGAGTAGTGGTAGTAGTGATGTAGTAGTGATAATAGTGGTCAATCAAGGTTTTTGCTTACTGTATGATGAGTTACATGTGTTGTTGTTGATTTGTAAACATACTTTGTATCTAACTGCAAAATGAACTTATTTCCCTGACTCACGCAGACGGACTCGGAGAACAAGGCTGCTAATTAGATCCAGATCTGCCCAAGCGTCACGTGCGTAACCAAAATAACACACCCATAGAACTATGAGCAAACTATTCCAACGTCCTGACTCTTTCTTTCTGTCCCTCACACCCACGACAGACAACGCCCATGTGAAATCCTCTCTATCCACTCGACGAGGGCGACAGAAAGCCAAATGACAGAGAAAATGTCACGACACGACATGAGAATGTGCTGGCAGCGTTTTCTGCACCACAACTTTCACTTGTCCAAATCCAGAGGGGAGGAGGGGAGCACGTTGGCATGCTAAGATAATATTTTGTCTGTATACTGTAGCATGAGGGGCATGGGGGAGGCCTTAGTCTTATCTCACTCAATATGAAAGAACCACAGAGCACAAGACAGTTCCAGGAACACAGTCAGTCTTACTGGAGCAAAGAGGAGACATGCTCCCAAAAGCACCACACCCCCTTCTTCCCCATTCATTCTGGCTTCAACTCTATCAAGCATGCCTATCTCTGCAGGGACCAGGCGAGGCTGCAGCTAAGCCTACATGTACAACCCCACCTTGCTGGAATAACTGCAGGTCTGCATCATCTCAGCACACAAACACTCAAGAGACAGCTCCAGAGATTACTGGCGTGACTGCATAGCTAAGTTTATTACTCCAGAGAGTTGGAATTCTCCCCAAAACGTGTGGTTGTACAGTAGATTGCCACTAATGTGTGTTAGGGAATACTTACAGATAAGTGCCAACATGTTTTAATTAGTGTCTATGCTGCAACATGTTATGTTGACAATAACTGAACATACTTTGTGTTGTTTTCTTTGTTAACTGTGGGAGAGAGATCTATGCCCTAGTGCCTGTGGGTAACACAGCGTCTCAAATCTGCGATTGGGTGTTATCACAGTGTCACTGATACTCTATCTATTTTAACACCTAGATAATTAAATCACACCAGCACCTCAATGGGTTCTGAGTGGTCATCATCATCTCACTGAAAGTATTCCACTGGAGAAACTGTCTCTAGCCCACATCAACCATAAGGCCGGGTTTTCTAACATGTAACTTCATGCTACTGTAAACTGTAATCAAATCATTCAGCTTGGAAAAGAAGCCACGTACAGACACAGGAGAAAGTCCTTCAGACTGTAACACACAAGAGCCATCATTAAATCCCCTACCTTGGACGTCCCACACTTCAAAGCAGGGTGGACGCCTAGACAACGACAATAACATCCCATGCACAGATGACAGGACAGGGGAGGAAGTAGTTAATTGGCATGCACTCAAACAAACCTTCTACGAAGTTAGGCCAGGTCTTCTCCTCTGGTTCTTCTAGCGAGTGGTCCCAGTCCTCCTCAGGTGAGGCTCCCAGTATGGTGGCCGGCGCCGCCCCGGACAAGAGCGCCCTCTCGATGGCTAGTGCCTCCAAGACGTCCAGGTCCAGTTCCTCTCCTTCCTCCTCGGGTTGGACCGGTGGAGGAGGTGACTGTCCCTCGGCTCCCTGAGGACTGCCAATCTGCTTCACCTCAATGATTTCTTCCACCACTACAATCTTCCTCTTCATGGCTGCCTCGTCTAGTTCAGGGCTTACGGACTGACAGGTGTCCTCCAGGTGAGGCTGGGCAAGCTGAGCAGCTGTGGCAGGTGTGGCAGTGACGGAGGGTGTGTCCTCTTCTGAATCCTTCTTCTTCTCGTGCCCCGGCTCCGAGGCCTTAGGAACAGAGTGTGTTTGCTCTGTGCTCTGCTCTGCTGCCTGAGCGGCCGACTGTTGTGCAACACTGGGAGGCTCCGGTTGCTCGACGAGGGGGCTGGCCTGCGCTTCGGCTCCAGCTGCCTCCGCTGTTACTGTTGGTGCTGCTGACGCTAATTCTCTGGTTGCGGGTGCTTCCCTCACAGAGGAGGATGTTTTTGGTTTCGGGACCTCCCGCTTGATTTTTTCAGCAGAGAGCTGCGTTGGCTCCACCTCCCCTTTGTCTGCAGGGGCCTCAGCGAGCACAGCTGCTGCCTGCCTGGTTTCCTCGCTGCACATTCTTTCAGGAGTCATCTTTGGAGAGATGTTGATTTCTGTCGGTTCAGAGACCATGACAGGAGCCTCTTTAATGATGGCCTTGGGCAGTGAAATAACCTCAGTGGATACTAATGGTTCAGGTGAAGAAACAGGCTTTGTGATTACGGTCCCTGAGACTGGGGCCTGAGCTTGCTTTTCCCCTTTCCCTTTATCCTCTGCCTTTGCTGAATCCTCCTCAGCTTTGCTTGTGTTTACGGGGGCTTTAGCCTCAGGCTCAATTGCAGGTTTCTGGGATTCTGATTCCTGTGCTGCAAATGTTTTCTCTGCAGTTCTGGAGCTTCTTTGTGTGAGCTCCACTTTGACTGTTTTCTGTATGGTCACTGTTTCCACTTTTGTGAAATGTGAGACCTCCGTCTCAGATTTCATCGGGTCCACGGGGGTCACAGAAGTCACCGTGGTGATAAACCTGTCTGTGGAGCATAATGGTCCCTGTGTGGTTTTGCTGACACTAGTTTCCTCAACCCTCTCCTGTACATGTGGAGTATCAGGAAGCTCCACTGGGGGCACTGCAGAGCCTAATGGTAGTGATGCTGGTTTAGAAATGATCTGGTCCACAACTTGTTTAGGGACTTCCTGCTTTATCTCCCTGTCGACAGTTTTAGACATATTGTTTTCTACATGTGATGGTCCCTCAGGTTTCATGGTGGTAGATACAATTGATGGTTCTGAAGTAGTTACTGGTGCAGCTTGAGGGATGTTCTCCACCACCTCCTCAGGGGCTTTATCTTTAGAGGCCTTTTCCAGAGTCACCTTAGTGTTAGGGGGTTCATCAGCGTTGATGGGCTTAGTTATCTCACCTGGAGATTTCTTTTTCTTCTTTTTGGACTTTGAGCTTCCTTCAACCACTGGTTTGGCTTCAATAACAATTTCTGTAGAGACAATGCTCTGCTTGAGCTGAGGAGCCTGAGGAGCTGAGTCTTTTTGCACTAACTCGGGGCCCTGTACTAAGGGTTTTGGGGTCTCCACAGCCATTAATATTTTTTCAGTTTTCTGGACATGTGTAATCATCTTTACGTCTGAGATCTTCTGTTCTGTGATCTCTGTAGTTTCCCATTTGACCTCTTTTGCATCTTCAGCACTGGCCATTGGTGCAGTTTCAACTTCACATGCAGGTGGACCCTCGGTGGTGATCACTGCAGCAGCTTTTTCATCAGGTTTAAGTTTTGCAACTTTAGTGGGCTCCTGAGTCACTTCAACTTCAATGATCTTCTTCTCCTTGACTGCAGGAATAGACAATACTGGCTTGCTGGTGATACTGTCGGGTGGGAGTTTGGTGGTCTCCTGCATGACAGTCACTTTGGCAGTTTTTTTATGATCTATTTTAGATTCAATCAGGGTCTCCACTTCTCCAGCTTTACTTGTTTCCTCAATCACCTTTACTTCCTTGACCTTCTCCTCCTTTATCTCTTTAGTAAGAGGTCTTGGGACAGCAGGCTTGTTGATGGCAATGCTGGTAGAAATTTGGGGGATTTCCTGAGCCTTTGATGTAACTTCATCCTTAACGATTACAATTTCAGCAGGAGCATTGATTTCTGCATCTTTAATTGCTTCCTCAATCACCTTTTTCACTACAATCTTCTCTTTTTTGACCTCTTTAACTGGAGATGTTGAGATAGCTAATTTACTAGCCTCTTCTTCAGCTTTCTCAGGTTTCTGTTTATTTGCTTTGACAGAAGAGGATTCAGCTGAGGTTTTTGATGTTGCAGCACCTGCAGTCCCACCCACAGCAGCTACAGTTAATGGTAGAGCTGCTTTGGAAGGGATTGATTTCAGAGTGGTCTGTGAAACTTCCTGTGTTGCAGCTGCTCTCTGAACCTGGACCACCTGAACCTTCTCCCTGTGGACTCTTTTCTCCTGTGATGCCATCACCACCTTGTTGCTGTCAACATCAGTGTGTTGATGAGAGACAGTTGCCTTAGAGAATTGTACGTGGCTCTCCTTCTTCATCATTGCTTCACTGTTGGATCCCACTCCCTTCCTCAGTGAAGGCTGCTCCTCCATTTCCCAAGATGCTTTTGGTTTGACTGGCTCAGCAGCCAGTGGGCGGCCCCTGAATCTGGGGACCCTATCAGAGTAGCTCTCTTCTTCTCCAGTGCCCATTTTCTTGTGGCGGTAACCTTGACGCTCGGCAAACGCCTCATGGCCCTCTGCCCCAGCTCTGCCTCCTGGCTTGGGAACATAAGATGTAGGGCCTTCGACAGATTGGACCCGTGCGGCTCGGTGAGCAACGGCCAGGGTGGCTGCCGGCCTCCTAACCCTCTGCAGGGAGGATGGAACAATCTCAGGGGGCAGGCGGAGGTAGTCACGCAGGTAAACAATGCCCTCATTGGTGATGTACCAGTAGAAATGTCTCCAGGCGAATGTCTCCTTCACATAGCCTCTGGACTTGAGGGAGCCCATTGCTCGGATCACCTGTAGGTTGCCCACACTAGGTATCTCAGGGTGCTTGGTCTGAGGCCTCTTGTCCTTCTTGGCTACCATCACACCATCTCGAAAAAGGAGCTCATAGATGGCCCTGAGGTCCTTCATGGGCATCACCATTCCAGCAACCATTGTGTCAAAGTATGAATAACAGCGAAGCTTAAGGAAGATAAGTTAAAATGACCTCACTCCTCGGTCTGTGATGGATCCAGTGGCAAAACCGGCTGCCACGTGCTTCTCAATTCAATTAGCAAAAAAAAAAAAAAGGTATGAGGAAATCTGTTTGATATTTCTTCCTGCTTCCTCTTCCTCAGATCCTTGTCGTTTCTTTGATTCTTGTGAAGAAAAAGTAGATCCCTTTGTGAAAAGTGTCCAAAACAAAGTCGAGAGAGTGCTGTTCCCCCCTGTAGTCAGGCTGGCTGAACAGAACAGACTCCGTTCTGCCGAGACGGCAATGACAGAATGGAAGAGAGTGTGTGTATGTGAGTGAGTGAGAGGGGGAGAGAGAGAGAGAGAGAGAGAGAGAGAGAGAGAGACAGAGAGACAGAGAGAGAGAGAGAGAGCAGCACACTTCTCAGCCCAGCTCCTCCTACCTTCCCTTTCTAATTCTGAGGAAAAGTTGGCATGGAAAAAAAACAACCTCTCAGTAAACTAAACTGAACGGCGGAAAAACGAAAAATGTTTGCCTGTGTAATAAACCAATTGAGAGAAAAGACAGAAAGAAAGAGCAACGTCCAATGAATGGAGCAACACACCTATCAAGTGTGTTGAAGCACATGCTCTGTAGCGCTGGGACTTTTACGGCGACGCCCACCCACACATGAGACACACGCCTTTACACATACACACACCATAGACGACACACACCCCTCGGCGTGTCACACACCCCGACCTAAGGAGAGGGCTATTCTAAAGAGAGATTAGTGATGTGAAAGAGAGACACCCACTTGGCATACATGGACCCTACCCTGGAGCGACACATCGGCATTCACATAGGTTATCCACTACTTTCAGATCAGGTATCACTGGGTCTACAAGCTACAAGAGCTGGGTGTGTCACTATATCGTAAAATACAGGCTAGACTAGACATTAAAGCAAATATCATTGAAATGTGCACTCCAAGGGATAGGAAAATCCATTATTCTTATGACACCTGTAGTATGACACCATCTATAATTCATCTAACAATAGAACCAATATTAAGTGCAAGCCTATTCATGTCTGTGTTTGTTTGGAGGGTCACCAAGCCGCCGCCAGGTGGAGGAAAGGAAGGCAGACTGACCAGTGTTTCCCATTGTGGCTCATTAAAGTGATGCAACAGGCTGTAAGGAGCCCGGAGGTGGTGTTCCTCTGGCTTCAGGCAGCTAACATTAGATATAGCTGAACCTAGAAGCTCTCGCACAACTATATAAAGAACTGTGCATTATACCTAACCTTTTCAGCACTCCCGGGAACATGATATCACGTGTCGTTCCCTAGATTGCTTCTCTCTTTTCTGTACATCTGTCTCCCTCTCGTCTCTGTGTTGTCAGTGAGAGTGTCCGGCCACGGCTGGTGTCTGTCAGCCAAGCGGGAGAGGAAAGACTGACCGGTGCAGGTTGGAGCAGAAGACTTTGGTTTCATTTAAGCAAAAATGATCCTGAACAGAGTAAGAGATGCTGGGAATCAGTAACTTAGTTGCACAACTACAGTGAATGAGTGAGATGATGCATTCTCCCATCCGGTGGAAACCACACATCCAAACACTGCTGGAAAAACTGTTTTTATTTTATTTGCCATGGCAACAGTTATATGAAGTGAGTCAGTTCTGAGTGAGCAGGCCATTACTGACTACACTGTCACTTTTCAGATAGCTGTCTGCAAGGGCAATGTCATCTGAACCAAACTACACTATTAGCACATTATCAGGCTTTCAGCAGCAATCAGGCATCCCAAAATTATAGACTTTATATATGTGCTTTAAACCACAAACCACCAGTTAAATACAACTGCCTACAATTAAAACCAAGGCATTCATTTCAGAGTTACATAACGCAGCAGTAATGGTCAATCTTGTAAACTGTCTTTTATGAATCAACTTGTGTAGAAAAGTGCTGCTGTTGCAGAACAGACACAAAGACTGAGCTCTACAATGCTGCTGTAACTTCACTGTAATGAGAACAATTCCCTCGTCTCAACACTGGCCTGACTCTGAGATCCAACTACTGCAGCCTTGAGGCTAAGTCAATAGTTATATGCTATGCAAAGTCCCTCATATACTGTGAAATGATATATGTGCACATTATTATATATACTGTACAGTTAATGATTGACTAGGCTGGAGTTGTCAGACATGCAAAGTCTTTCACAAGAGCCCTGCCTCTGCAAACAATGGAGAGGCTGAGGAATTCTCTGGTTCATTGTATAAGGAAGGCATTCCTTAGTATTGTGAAAGAGGCGCTTGGCATGCTGCAATTTGTCTGACTACAGAACACGGATGGTGCAGAATGTATGCCCATGCATGTGGGCTCATGCATGTCGGCGTTTAAGTCGGTATGAGATGGTGTCATGCATTTTTATGACTCCGTTTAGCTGAGATTGAACTTCAAGTTGGTAGTTTTAACAGGTTCTATAAAACTAATGGATTGAATGCAACTGAGGAAACTGCATTTGCAAACGAAGCAAACCATCACCGATGATGCATCAGGCAATCGCTGGTAAAAACGTCAGCCTGGTACTCGTCTCATTAGGGGTAATTTGCATCACCACGCACAGCGCCTCGCTCTCAGAACTGCTGCTCAGTGTGATTTCATGCACTGTTTATGCACAAAGTGCTCAGTGAACTTCAAAGGTCCCACGGTGACCTTTCACCTGGCCTCAAGCCATCCACATCTTTAATATGCACCCTTTCATACGACTATCACGATCCCTGGCACCACCCACCATGAATGCTGGTCTTACACTGGCACGGTGGTTGCAGAAGCTCTGTGGAGGTTGGTCGTTGGAGTGGCGTTATCAGCTGAGTGAGTGGTCAGAAATAGATACTCAGAAGGGGGAGGGGACATATGGTCTCAATATACCTAGAAAGGTCTATTTTTCTCTGAACACTGACACACCCCCAGAAATGGAACGATGATGTGCTAGTGTAATAATTGAGACAGATAAATAAAGCGATAATAAGACGTAAAGGGAAACGTGTCTGAATAGATTCCTGGTAAGAGTCTGTTTCACGGTCTCAGACCTCCACGCTGCCCAGAATAGACCTGTCACCGCCAGCCGCGGGTAGCTGGCTACCGGCCCACCGTAAAGGCCTGCTGCCCTGGGTCCAGCACACGTGCCCTTCAGTCTGATTGCAGACCCAAGCCACTACAGCCACTTCCAGGCAGACCCAAGGTCATCCTTAACACATGTGCCAACATCAAAAATGAGGTGTCTGAGCTCAAACCTAAAGGACGAACATCTGTGATCTGAGCCCAGAGTCGTCCACGGAAACAGAATGATGAATGAATGAGCGCTATTGTGCAACGGCGGGAGTTCGGAGTGATCCGCGACTCTCAGGGTTTACAGTAAAGTTACATTTGGCAGCTGGCTTCGGAGCAAGGATAAAAAATGAAAATGACTCCCTCCCCTCTGAGAGCCAATGCTCAGGCAGCACTGAAGCTCGCTAATAGAGCAGAAGCAACTGGAAACAATCAAGTCTCTCAGTGTACTTTGCCTCGCAGAGGAGAGTGCTCCAGCTACGTGGACACTTTCTGAAGTTGTTACATAAACGTCACTTCACTTCACATCTCTTTTTGTGCTCAAATTGGTTTTCATTGCACGTAGCTGTAGCACTCTCCACACTGCTTGTACGAAGTTGTTAGGGAATGATGTTGCAAGGCATGAAAGTCCCTAAAAAAAGAAGCTAGGAGGTATTTATATTGGGGAGGCCATTTCCTTGCGGGGCCTGGTTGGGGGCCCGACCCCCCGGCGTGGAGACAGCTGTGCCCTCTGAAAGAACTGAGTCATGCAAGAGGACTAACACCTCGGAATCAAGGTAGAGATTACTGCAAGCAGCTGTGATGGGGCAAGGGTGGAAGCAACTACATTAACTAGGTCTCAACGTTCTTTTTTTAAAGACCTTTTTAAGACCACTTTGAATGCAATTCAATACCAATTTCACTGCCATACTATCAAAAGAACAATTAGGTAAATAACAGTCTTCTAGAACAGTCATAGAATGTATTAACATTAAGGTCATAGTTACTGTAGCTCCCGGTAGAAACACAAACACAAAAGGCTTCACGTCAAAAACATCTGACATCACGGCACGTAAACAGGAAGTGAGGTCTAACTGCTTAAAGCATCATCCCTTTGACATTCTATTTATAATATGCATTAATCTCCTGACAGACCCACAAAATATTTAAGAGATATGAACATTAAATTTAAGAGTTTCTAAGACCTTTTAAGGCCTTTTATTGAGAATTGTGAATTTAAGACTTTTTAAGACCCCACGGACACGTTGTAGTAGCAGAGGAAACATCAATACATGTTTGTGTTGGTTCAAGCTTTACTTAATTGATGCACTTCATTTGATATTTCTATTCATGAAACTCTACTAATATAAATAAACATATGCATGATTTGTTCTTTCTGTGACTCTCTTAGTTATAACATTGTGTTGGTGACTTTTTTTCCATTCCACTGAACAAGGAAGTAACCATATACAAAATAAACCAACCAATAAACTACCACCATTAGTCATCCAGGGGTCCAGCTCCCCTTGTGAGGGATATAAAAAAACATGTCTATGTAATGTAGAATGTGTTGCTATTTTTTGGCTTAATCAAAACACAGTTAAAAAACACACACATAGTGCCTCCTTTATTCTGGTAATTATATCGGGTGCCTGTTAAGGTTACTACAGTATAAGCCTCCGCCATCTGACACAAGTGACCCAGATTTGAAAAGCATCTTTTGACACATTCTCTTAACTAAAATAGCAACGCATGCGTTACAGCTGATTGATGGCGGTGAACTTTACATTGCGACAGGCAAAAGATTTAACTCATTTGTTCATCGCTGACCCTCCTGGCCGATCGCTGTGACATGAAGCCAGGCCATGACCTAGCCCACCTTCACCCAGTCCCCTGAGGTGATCTATGTCTGGATGTTGGCAGTGCCAATTATTATTGCATTGCAACGCGGTGAAAGTAGCCTTTGAAATGCAAGAGGGCCGAAGTTGCCGGGATTAACCCCCGGCATCGTCTGGGCAGCTAAATGAGAATGATCTAGAGAGAGAACGGGGTGGCTACGATGGCAGAGTAAGACGAAGCTCTGTGGGTTCACTGCACCACCAAACATAAACCCACAGAAGAGTGTTAAACCACAGAGTGGCTGCAGACAAAGGAGCGTTGTGTGTGTGTGTCGGGAACTGGTGAGCAGAAAAGCAGAGTGAGAGGTGTCTGGCATTCCCCACACCGCTGCTAAAATAAACAACCCTTCTTCAATAATTGAGATAAAAGGAAAATAGATGAAGAGAAAATGTGTCCAGAACAAAAACTAATGTTCTGAAATCAGTCTCTCACGACAGGAACTGTAGCTCAGCCAATCCAAACATGTCTTCAGCCTCATAAATATCTCTGGAATCATAAAAGGCTCGTAAAAAGAAACTATGTACATTTTTACGTGCAATTTATAATTTTGAGTACCATTATGTATGTAGTTTGCGCAAAAAGATGTCCAGTAAATTACCGGCAGCATTTTCTCACAAAAACAGAGTCCGGCGATATAAAACTGCTCTGACATCACAGGCCTACTGTGTGAGGGGAGGTCGACAGGCCGGGCTAATATGCGCACATGGAAAAGCTATAAAGTTGTGCGCGCTTGAGGTAAAAGAAAAAATGACAGGCCTCGCTTGTGTTGCTGCAAGTCACGGATCACGCCGACTTCTCCTTTTCCAGAGTGGAAAGAAATGAAGTCACAGATTATAAGATTATACTGTACATCTCCCGCCCCCATACCCACCAAAAATGTGTGTGTGTGTGTGTGTGTGTGTGTGTGTATGTGTGTGGTTGGTTGGAGGGGGGGTATTCTACATGCTGACCAACTGAGCGGCGCCCCCTACAGCCTCCCAGCCCCTAGGACTTTGAACAGCAGCCCAGGGAGGACGTGAATGTGTGCGGGGGAGACTGAAAGCTGCAACTTCCAGGATGGTACTATGACAGACTTAGCATGTCTAACAATACCAACAACAGTGACCGTGTCCAACGCACATCACGACTGACGCACACGATGCCAAAGCGCTCAGCACCCCGATACTTCACATCTCCCGCACTGTGGGGGTGAAGGGGATATTCCTTTGTTTTGCCTTCTGCTGCATATGCAACAGTTTCTTTGCCATTCTGACATAAAAGCAATAGAAATCAGATTCGTGCAAACAACGAGACGGCACAAAAAACGCTTTGTGTGCTAAATAAGTTCCAGCAGTGCAGATCTGGATGGGGGGAATTTGAAACAGCCCTCTTGCGCCTCTTGTTGTTTTCCCTGTGCGAGCTGAGTCCTCCAGCTCAGCTCAGCAGCAGCAGCAGCCAGGGATCAGAATCAGCATGCAGGAGATGAATTACAGCATTTGGGGTTCAGACAGGCTTAACTGTTGTAGGACGAGAAGAGAAGCGTGATGCTCCACCACACACTTCCTCTTTAACCCTCTGCACATGTACATGTACTATGTACAGGGTACAGGACGAGCAGTGCACGGCAAAGCAAACAAAAGTCGTTGAGGTAAATTAACCGAGTTATGGCCACACCCAGCGTTAATTTCGTTAACGACCTTTTTTCCATGACTGAGACGAGACGTTGACGAGCTAAAAAATAGAACTTTATTAATAAAAACTATGACAAAATGTATGTTTTGTTTTCGATAAGGAGACTAAAATGTTAGTGGTGGCTATCAGACATTGAACATGCAGGATATTTTCCCCCAATTGTGCGTCTAGTCTGTCTGTCAAAAGCAATGCAGCCCTGTGATTGGTTGAATTGGTGGAGGGGGCGTGTGCAGATTGTCTCAGTCCTGACTATTGCTCTACTACATAAAGTTGGTGGTTTGTGGGTCAGGTCGTTGCTTTATGAATTTCAGCACTTGATACTGTCACCTTGATTCCAATTTCCAATTCCTGTATTAACCTGATGAATTAGTTTCGTAATTACGAGATAAGGTCTCTAAATTTTTTTAATCCAGTGAATGCAATGCGCTTCCGTAAAAGAGAGAAAACATTTTGACTAAAAGTAATAACTAAATGTTGACTTAAATGTAATGACTTTTCATTGACTAAAACTGGACTTAAACGTTTTGAGTTACAGTCGACTAAAACTAAAATGTGACTAAAACTATTAAGCATTTTCATCTGAAGACTAAGTCTAAATCTAAAATAGCTGCCAAAATGAACACTGGCCACACCTCTTCGTGACATAATCGTCCCTCTGTCCAATGCGGAGAATTTACTCCTCGTCGTCGTACCTTTTCCTCCCCTCTCCCCGGTGTTATCTATCTCACGCTGCCCACATACCTTTTTTCGAGCTACGCCAGAAGCGATCTCCGAGGGGGTCTCCCACGACCACGCTGCTTTGATCTGACATGCTATCCAACAAGGGCCTCGGCGCCACCGACGGAGACGCAACGCCACTTGCCACTTTCACAACCAAGCTGCTGCTACTCCCTTCTTTTCACCCATTTGAAACCCGCTGCCCGTCTGGCAGATGGCATGCAAGATTGGGCAAAAAAAAAAAAAAAACGAGAAAGAGGGAGTTGAGGGGTCCGTGTGGGATGAGGTGGGGGTTTGATGGTGAGGAGAAGAACAAGGGATGCTTTTCATCTCTTTCCCATAAATGCAAAGTGACATCTACGCCATAAATCTGAGGCCTCTCGCCATGCAGGCCAGACACATCCTCCCTCTGCTGCCCCGGCTACCCGGCCCAATACCCCACACATCTGAGGGCACGAAAACTTCCAGCCCCACGCACACTGGACGCCTTGTTCAAGAAGCCCCACAAATTACAGCCCGTGGTGATTAAGATGAAGGGTGGACAGTGAAAAATGTAGAGGAAGAAAAAACGAGAGAG
>CABFOS010018132.1:1500-11778 GCA_900660315.1 Diretmoides pauciradiatus | reverse complement strand
CAGGTAAGCCATTTCTCTCCACAAAAATGGTCTGAAAAACATATTTGCCTGGCCTTTTTCAGTCTGGAAAAAAATTTATTCACAATAATAGCTAAGTAAAGCTTCATTTCTAATAGTTTAATGTACTTTACTTGCAAATTAGGTAATGGAAACTTGTTGAAATACAAATGTTGCCTTGAGGCAACACTGTACCATTATGGTTTCACCATGACATTTTGGCATTGTGTATTTAGGTGTATATATATAAATACTGTGCAAAAGCATACCAGTCATCATCATTTTCTTTTTATCTCTACAATTTAACATAGATAAATTTGGTGTTAGTTGTAGTAAAGTTCAGGCAACTACTGTACACTGTGGGGTGGCAATAGCTCAGTTGGTAGAGCAGTCGTCTGGGAATCGGAGGGTTCCCGGTTCGAGGCTCCTCCCGGTAGAGTGTCAAAGTGTCCTTGAGCAAGACACTGAACCCCTTACTGCTCCCGACGAGCAGGTTGGTGCCTTGCATGGTTGCTGCCGCCGTCTGTGTATGAATGTGAGAGTGAATGGGTAAAATTTGAAGTGTATAAATTGTAAAACGCTTTGGATAAAAGCGTTTTACAGCCATTTTCTGTAGGCTATAGTCTACTATTACAGTGAACTTTGTGAGTCTTCTTTGAAGAGCACATGCTTATATGTTCCACACATTTCCCCTCCATTTACAGAATGAATGCAACATCATTCTATGGCTCTTCAAGGAAGAAGAAGGTAGAACTATAGCACTCCCAGTTGATGTTAGTGAGGATGAATTAGAATTAAGTAGCGATGAAGACAACGAGCTGCAGGCAAACTTGCAAGGAGAAAGTGAGAGCGACGAAGACCATGGACCTGAGAACGAGGATCAGGATGAGAATGAGGATGAGGACAGAGAGGGTGAAAGTGCAGCGACAGGTATTACCAGTATAAGATAGGGTGTAAAATGCATTGATAATTAATTAATTATTGCATTTTCTTATTTTCATAGCATGCTTACGACATTTGACATTTGTTGTTTCAAGAAGCACCAAAAAGGGCCAACGGACTGTAGGAGCATCCTCCCAGTCCCACAATGGAAAGGCAGTCTCCCAAAGAATTCTTTTAACATTTTAACATTTCAAATGGCATTGTAACCTGTTGAGGCTATTGAGTGGCGTCATAGTGTGTACCATAGAGCATAACATGCAGGCAAATGAAACATCAAATATTTGAAAATGACAGAAATACAACATTGTATGATTTTTGACATATTGTATGCTGATGTGTAAATTAATTTGCAAAGTTTGACCACACAGGCAGACTCTCTTTTAATGCATTTGTGTTGGAGTTGAGAGTCAACCAAAGCTGTAGTTAGACATATAAAACATTCTACCAAAATAATAACGCATAGAAACAAGCTGCTGGTGTAAACACGACAAGGACTTGAACATAATATTTTCATCCAGGTTATGAATTATGCATTTTGCAAGGCCACTAGCATGTTGACTGTTAATCAAAACCTGTCCTTCAGTATTTTAGAACCTGAGCAGGTAAGAGCGCTCTCCCCACTACCGCCTCCCACGTTGGTTTCCATAGAAACCATGAACCTCAGGGGGCGTAGATGAGATAAACACACAAACAAATGCAGATGAATGGTTTTGTTCTGCATCTTTACCACTGTTAATTAGACTTGTACACTTGTGGTGGCTATTTCTCCATATGGTTTATATCTACACCCCACGCGTTTTTTATCAGGAAAAAAATGAAGTAGTACAGTTCCACTGTAATCACTTAGGAATGTGTGAACACAAACACAAATAAGTGACTCTTTTCAAATAATGAACTGTAAACCAAATGCTTAATCAGGGGCACAAATATCATGTTTGGATCTGAATTTGATTTCAGTATTTTGGCCAACACAAGATAATTATTATTTGAACCATACCCTAGATCATATAGCTTTTGGTTTTGGTGTCAAGACTATGTGTGTTTACCATTAGACACACACTCACATAGAGTGTGTGTCTAATGGCACATGAACATTCACATGCATCTCTGCAGAACAGAGAGAGAAACAGATGTAGTATTGACACGTCAACAGAAAATCAATCCTTTATACGAGGTATGGTAATATGGCTGAATAGAAAAACATACTCTTGGAATAATTCTTTTTTCTCTCTCATTTTTTCTTCTTTTCTTTTTTTACACATTACTGATTCAGTAAGGGCACTTTGATGCATTTCAGAATTGATCATTTAGTGCGACTAACATAAGCATACGAACAAACACTTCAGTAAGGTTTGTAAACTTTACAATGTGAGCTTCATAATTAGAAAAAGATTTTTATTAATAGCATAAAAAGCTAGTTTTATTGAGGGTAATTACAACTTGGGCACATCAGAGGGTCAGGATGTCAGAACATCAGGGTCAGGATGTCAGAACATCAGCCATATGAGTCTTAACCAGTAAAAAATCCCAAAGCTTTATTGAGAAAATAACTTATTCACTGTTAAACACAAAACATCTCACTGTTACAACTGATGAATCATTGCTCCATTGCCCTACCAACTCTCACCCCCAAGCTGGTGAGTCTGATTCTACTGTATTATGGCTACGTCTACACTAAGCAGTTTATATTTTAAAATGCATATGTATCTCTCTGTTTTAGCCTCCCGTCCACACTAGGGGTTGCACAACTGCTGATTTTTTAAAGTCGACGTTTCTATCAATGAAGTTGACTAGTCGCCGATGACGTCATCACACACACACACAAAAAACACGGAGACAGAAGTGCTGCCCAAAGATGAGCAACTTGCTTTGACAAGTTCTCTGTGCTGGCAGACAGCCAGCTCATCATATGAATCACTTACAATGTGGTGGTCACTCACCTGCAGGACATGGAGCAACAAAATCAGTTATTATTTACAGCGATCTCTCCCATGTTTGGATCCATAGTGTTTTCTACCTACCGTTGGTAGGTTTCCTGGACTCCGATACCCATGCACCCTACTGGGTAATGGCGTTATGTTTTCTGCGACAAAGAGTGTTGTCATTGTTGTTGTGGGTGGAATAAAGAAAGCTCTTCTACACACAAGTAGATCTCCGTCTCCCTTCAACTAAACGCCTACAACAGTAGCCTATATTTTCACACATTTGATGCGTAAAGTCCAATGTCCACCACATCAGAAGAGGGACGGCTGGGGCACGGGGTCAGAGCGGCTCCAGAACAGAATTTCATGTACACCGCACGCATCACTACCTTGCGGCAGTTCCTTCCATGGGTAAAAGTGCATTTCCATGCTTGTCAGACATATGTGGATCTGGCACAAATAGACCAGATGCGGAAAAAGAATGGCACGGTGTGTGTGTGTATGTGTGTGTGTGAAGACTAGACTAGTCTATGCAACCCCTAGTCAACACTACGTCGGCCGCTGTAGTGTGGACTTTCAAAAACAATGACGCTTTCACTGTCACTTGATCGAGGCATGAGCGGCCGAGTGGCTGAGTGGTCTGCTCATGCCCATAGGAAGAAGGCGTTTTTGGTGGTCTAGTATGGACGGCGAGCTTTTTGAAAACACTAGACCCGAAAAAATGGCTTAGTGTAGACGTATACTGTAGCCTAAATCCCAACCTCTTTTTCTCCCTTGTAGATTTCTGACTGTCTGCCTGTCTGCCTAAAACAAAAACACACATCTCTAATACCCAAGAGTTTTCTCCGTTCTTTCAGCTCATCCGTCATGGCCTCTGTTCAAAGTGTTTCTCCTTTTCCCTAAACATTGTCACTCAGGAGAGGCCCCTGTGTCTGTTGTATGTCAGACTGAACATGAACCTGTAGCAGTAAAAAGAAAGATCTTGGCCATACCCACCAGACTACAGGGTCATTGACATTCTGTGCTATCTATCTATGCTCAAGCTACTTGGAAGAAAAGATGAAGTTAGTCTCATGCTGTGATGAATAGATTTCTTGCACAAGTGTCTACATTTCACTCTCTCTTGTGTGTGATAGATTTTTTCACTATGGGATTGAAAGGGAAAGCTGAATAATGAATGAATGAATGAATAATGATGTAAAATGAATTGAAATCACAGGTAATGGTACTGTTTTATAAAAACAATTATTACCTGTGTGATATAATACAATATTGTAACTTTGTGTTGTCTAACAACATCTGATACTTTATTTCCTAAATGGCCGTGGTTACTTTATATCTGAGTGCATGTCAGCGAATGGCTTTTTTATTTCAAGTCTGTGCATTTTTATGGTGTCTCTTTCAAGAGAGTCGTAGATTAAAGCATTTACCTGAAACAATGCTTCTCCAATCTCCATGTTCCTTCTGTGTAATCATACAGTAGCAGGTAGGGGTAGAATAACTGAACCTTCACGCAGCAAGCAGCCATGGCTGTGCGCCAGAGTCACATGTTAACCACAATAGCTGTTTAGGCACTAGTACTGAAGTCAAATTGAAATAGCATACATGTTCTGTTTAATATATGTTAAAGCACTTGATAAGTGCAATCTAACTGAAAGATGACTGGCACCTTGTTGGATGAACATGGAAAAACAACAATATTACTGTTCTAATCATGCTTGAGACCTTGAAAACACCATCATGGAATTGTTACTGAACAGCAGGGATAATATACTGTATAATACAATCCTCCCTGCTCTGATAGTCTTTTGTCTTTGTTCTCTGCTCCCACTCTCCACTTGCAGCTTCTCACTCTTGGGACATGTGAACGACACAACAAACTGGTATGGAGCACTGAGAGAGTTGCTGCTAGTGATGTGTGTGCGCATCTGTGTGTGTGTGTGTCTTTTTAAGTCTGTGTTATGTAGAGCAAAACAGAGTGTGTGTGTGTGTGTGTTTTTAAGTCTGTGTTATGTAGAGCAAAACAGAGTGTGTGTGTGTGTGTGTGCATGTGTGTGTGTGCGTGTGCGCGTGTGTGTGTGTGTGTGTGTACAGGTGTGACCGTGTGACCGTGCATATGGGTGTACATGAGGAAGCAACTGTCTGTGTGCACATGAGTAACTATACCTGCGTTTGTATTTATTTTTAAGTTTGTGTGCATGGCTATGCCCCAGAGAAAAAAATAAAATAAATTCAAACACCTGAAAGGAATGGATGAAAATCAAAAAATAGTGGCTTTTTCCCACATGCTACTTGTATGGTACCTAGGTTTGTTATGAACTCCCCACCATGAACCTGAAGACTTTAGTTCAGAGGATGGATCTCCTCAGCGAGTGGCCCATGCTCCTGGGCATTTTATCACAGTCCATTTAATGGCCCCATTGAGGCCGGGTCTATGTGGGCATTTAGCGCTTGTCTCCACTGCTGCACCTACACCACAGTAACACTTCTTTATCTCTCCGCAGGACAGGATGCACAGCATGGTGCTTTCAGCGGCAACCACTGCTCAAGGCTTTTCTTTCATAGGGAACAGTGGAGTGCATATCTATACCTACTCCTGCTACCGTGGCACACAATGTTTTTGTTAAGGCTATCAATGCCACTCTACTCTAAAATGAAACCTAACATTGCCCCTTTCAAACACATCACTGTGTCCTTCAAAAACACAGATGTACTGTATAATCTATCACATCAGGCTGGGATGAAATGCTGAGTCTAAGAAATTTCCTTTCTGCAAACTGGGCCTTTGCCTTTTATGCTTACCCTTACATTTTATCTGCATGCAGTACTTACTGTACTCAACACATGGGCCTTCACCACTCAGAAGAAGATGCTGCCCTCTTTTTCACTTTTCTGATTTCCGTGTTTCATATTGGCTTTATGCTTTATTAATATTACTCACCCATTGAAAAACCTGTACACGAAGTTGACTTTTATGATAAATGGGAGCAGTGTAAACAGGAGATATGGGATATGCAAATGACTTCTTCTTTGGTGGGCCGCTTGGTCCCCAGTCAGATATCACTTGAGAGGATTCTCCATGTCTTGGTAACAGAGGGGAGAGGGAGGCTGATGTGAAAGGGGTTCCTAGGGGGGTTTGCTCATGTAAGCATGTTACAGTGGGAATTAACTCTCCAACTGAGGGTGGTTGTTCCATCAAAGGGAACTGCAAAAGGAACTAAGTAAATGCAGAGATGTACTGAATCATTGATGCCTTACAGAGTTTTAAGTAGGTGGCTTTTTTGTATTTGTATGACATAGGTACATTTTAGCATCTCTTTGGCACTAATGGCACAGGTATTTTCAATAAAGGAGCATTGCTTCTTCAGCCACCTTGCATAAAGACTGGGCAGTGCTTGAAGTATGTGGCAAAGAGCTGAATGAATGATCATAATAAGTCGATTTTGATTAATAATTAATAAAACATTAATAGCAAATGATGCCTGAATACATCAAAGGATGAAGGGCTGCAAGCGGAATTTGTAATAACATGATAAAAGTCACAATGGAATTTTGAAAATGACTTTTTCACCTTGTTAGCTAATTTTCCATATCATAACATACCTCTATTTAACAAGTAATGCTTCAAATTATATCAGGTATATTATATTATTTATACAATGTTCATATTTTCTTATATAAAATTCCATTACTTAAAATAAAATCTGCAACTTCACAACTTTCCAAGTGGCAACATGGTACAGCAGTGTGTTGTCACCCCCAAAATGTCCTTTTCCTAAGATGCAATGGTTGTATCCCAGAAGAATTTATTCATTTTAGGAATCCATAAATTATAACAGCTAGACCAAGATTATGTACAAAGCCAGTCACAGCGGTGCTTCACAAATTACATCAAGCAACCAGTTCTTCTGAATTCTTCAATGTTTGTTATGGTCCAACCTGCCCACTTTTGAACAATCCGTCCTCATGTTATGTTCCACCCCAACATCCTGTTTCAACCAGATGCAAGACAAAGCACAACACCATCAAAATGCAATTTCCTGGTAATTGTGTATAGTGTATGTGTAGAACACTGTGTAAACATTCCCTTGCCAGTTCAATGTTATCTATATCAAACATAACATTTTTAATTCATGATATGACATGCATCTGATTTTAATTTATCTTTGTTTTGTAATCATTGTGAATGCATCTAAATGTTCTCGGCTGACCTTTCTCCACACTTTGTTTTAGAAGTGTCTGCTGAATTTCAATCAGGTGGATTGGAGACTGTACTTCAATGTTTAGATGTATAGAAGCACATCTGTATGTAATCTCACAAATGTGAACAGATGAACTGCACACCTTTGTATGTATATGCTCTGAATGTGTTTGAATGCGATGAAAGATGGTTTAAAGTGAATGTTAAACATTTTTATTCAGTTACTGGAAGTTCTGAGGTGGCTAATAAAGTCATGTTTGGTATCAAAATGTAACTAGAAAGGTTAACTTTACTAATCTGCAATGCAAATATGGTTTTCAGGATATATTTTGGGCATAAAGACACAATTTCTGATCAGGGAAGAAAGATGATATTTGTTTTGGCCTCCAGTCAAACAAGCTAGAATCATTGGCTATCTCCTGACCAGCCCTGCTGCCCCTCCGCTGTTTAAAAACCTTTAAATCACCAGGTGATTTAATCACCAGGTGATTTAAAGGTTCCCTCTCTTTCCATGCTCAAACCAGAGTGAACCCGGAAGTCGACCCGACAATCCTAGCGTAGGCTTGGTCAAAGACATTGTCATTTTCAACATCCTGACAAACTGTCTCCTGTGCACACTCACAGTTACACATTCACACCTGGGAGCTGCCCAGTACAACCACATTGACACTATTGGCCACTGAGCAGCCTTGCCCAAGGGCACTTCAGCGGTTGGTATTAAGGGACGGGAGAGCGTTAGTCATTCACTTCTCCGCCCAGATTTCTCCTACCGGTGACCTTCCGGTCACAAGGCCGCATTCATTTATTTATTTGTTTTCATTTGTTGACAGGGGAGTTCGGGGGGGCTCCAGTACATTACATTCAGTGTCACCGAACAGTAAAACACGTGAAAGTCAAAACTCAACGCTACACGAAGTCAACTGTCCTTACACTATGACTGTGTTGAATGTAACAGTGTGTAAATCATCCGTTACATAAAATTCACTTTATTTTTATTAATTTCATCAGTGCGGTGCCAATCACAACTGTATGCAACTGATCACTCTCCCATCTCCGTGGCTGCCTGCAGATACACTGCCCCCGTCCTCGTACTGCAACGAATACATTCAGAACAGGATGACAAGTAATGTCTATTTCAAACATAACTACATATTGTTTCTAGAGCAGCAATAGTAATGTCCACGGAGTCTTAACTTCCCATCCGGTCACAAACGCAAAGCTATTGCGAGGGAACCATTTTGAGAGGGAACGCTAAAGTATTGTGAGGGAACGCAAAACATATTGCGAGGGAACGCAATAAAAAAAATCTCTCTGTGACCCTTCAGAGGCTCCGTAGTATTCTGATTAAACAAAGAAATTAACGTAAGCATAGCCTACTAGAGCCCTGCACGGACCAAAAAATCAAGCCCTAGTCCGGCCCGAGCCCAACAAAGTCTGCAATTTCCAACAAAAATATATCCACCACGCTTCAACCAGGCTTGGAATAAATAGAGTTCTTGGTGCTCAACAGTGAAGGACAACATACAAAGAAAGAATATCACCTGGGCACTTCCCAAAGTTAAAAAACCACTGGAGCACTCTTAGGTCTGCACGTTTCCTTTATTTAGGGGCTGACTTACGTTTCGACAGAGAAGCTCTGTCTTTGACTCTGAGGAAGACAGAGCTTCTCTGTCGAAATGTAAGTCAGCCCCTAAATAAAGTCTGCAATTTTTCAGCCCAAGCCCGACAATTAACAACAACAACAACAACAAACAAGTTAATTTTACTTCGACTGGACCGGAAAAGATAAGAAAAGATAGCCTTGTTTGTAGCAAGGTAGTGCAGCTTGGACCCTGTACAGGGGCTTAAGTGTTAAAAGGTATTTGAATGCAACCAATCCAATCATTTTGAGGCAGTGTCCTCTCTCAAGGTTGTGGTCTAGAATCAGCTGTTCAGTTACACCATGATCACTATAACAAACTCAGAACAGTTATCAAGAACATGTCACGTCTGACCCTCAACTAACCTGTGGAGAGGCAGCCTCTGGCATGTGTCCAGCACATCCATCCTGGGAGCCCATGTTCATCCCACATTCACATGCTCTCTCTCTCTCCGCTGAGATTGTGGAAAAAGATATGGAACTATTGATTCCAACAGGGACATTTCCGGGAATTCATGGCCTACTGTTGACTGGAAGAATTCCTCAGTAGGTGAGGGTGAATTTATGGCCGGGCCGGTGCTGATAGTGCTTGAAGCTCATGAGTGACTGCAAGATGGTGTCATAGGGCTCAAAACAAAAG
The DNA here is from genome assembly GCA_900660315.1 of Diretmoides pauciradiatus. NCBI lineage: Eukaryota > Metazoa > Chordata > Actinopteri > Trachichthyiformes > Diretmidae > Diretmoides > Diretmoides pauciradiatus. The sequence goes on along the minus strand of CABFOS010018132.1, from coordinate 2,437 downwards.
AGTCCAGATGGGGAAACAAGTTAAATTCTTGTAACTGATACCTACGAGTGTATGTACCAAATGTTTTTGGTACATACAAGGAGAGAGAGAGAGAGAGAGAGAGAAGAAAGAAATCGAGAGAGAGGGGGAGAGAGAGAAAGAGAGAGAGAGAGAGAGTTTCTATGGTTCACAGAGACAGAAGCATCACAGCAGCAAATCACTTGTAAACTGTATTGAAATAATTTGGCTCAGAAGGCAGTGAAGTGAAAGAAGATGGACTGGCTTATTTGGAATGAGCTATCTTTCTAGTTCCAAGAAACTGTCTTGCAAGTATGCTATGGTTAAGACAGTCACACATGTCATATCCAGGAGGCCATCCTGTCAAAGGCCGGTATTTATTTCTCTGAGGAAGATCTGTGTAGTGCTTAGACCAGTGCCAGGGAAACATAAACCTTCCACTAAACCTTCACAGCCCCCTCCATTTTCCCTGATGAGGCAGAGTGCTTGTCTCCCTCTCCTTTTAAATCCTGAAAAGATTGATCATGAGCACTTGACAGGGGTCACTACCATACCCAGCGCCTCCAGTTAATCAAGTAAAGCTTTTCTCTCTGTTGAACACCCATGATACCTCAATAAATAAATAGAAAAACTGAGAAGTCTGCACAGATATTTTGAATATGTAGCTAGCAGCTGACGTTGACTGTAGAAAAAGCCAACACCTCTGCTCAGTGGAAGATGAAAGATTATGTATGTCTGTTTGCTTATTCATGATATATTCATTTTCTTGCCTTGGCTTAACATGCCAAGGGCATTTTGCTTTGGCTATCTCAAGGCACAAGAGGATGTCTGTCAGTCAGGGAGAAAAATCGGAGAACCAAACAAGCTGCTCACCTCCTATCTGCCTTTGCTGGGAAGATAACACAAACATCTGTTGCCACACACACACACACACACACAC
>CABFOS010018103.1:3701-22661 GCA_900660315.1 Diretmoides pauciradiatus | reverse complement strand
TCAGGTTCCAATAAGTTCTGTGACAGATTTATTGTAAAAAAAATAATAAAAAAATAAAACATTTGTCCATCTGTCTCTCGAATACACTTTCTGCTGAGGCTATCGTACTGTAATATGTACTGATCTCCATTGAGCCATGCAGACGCCTGCTTTGTGAGTAATAGAAACAGAAAAAATATATATTCGACTTTGCAATTGTTGTATTGGGGGTGGGTTGCTGCGGGCCTGAGTAGGGGGGCACTTGAGTCTTGTTGCCCAGGGCACAGAAAATTATTAATCCGGCCGTGCTCCAAGAACTCCAGCCAGTTAAAGCCAGTGTTTAACTCTCGATCTGAAGCCAAATAGCAGATTGCAACATACAGCCGCCACCTGCCTAGACGAGCTGCTATGCCGAAGTTTTGCAGACTCTTTCCGAGACCACCTCGACCACATGGAACATCAGAAGGACCCCACTCAACTCGCCGCTTGCCACTCCTCGCTGCTGACCCCGTTCTTCTGCATACATAAGGTGATCAGATTATGTTTTCTCTTGAACGGTGTTGATGCAAGTAGTTGATAGGTGTGTTGAGGAGAGTTAGGGCTAGAAAGCACCTTTCACGCTACACTAGTTTTGGTTTTATTAATGTGTTTGACTGTTTTCAGCATTTTACACCAACATGAACAAATCAATAATTTCACCAAATGATCCCTGGGGATTTTGTTCATTCATCTTCCAATACGGAATTGAATAGATCTCATTTTAGAAACTCTCGTCTTACTGGTCTGCAGAGAGTCCGCCAGCTCCTCATGCTTCATTCTCCTCAGGAAGTTCAGTGTGATGTTCAGAAGAGCCTCTCTGCTGCTCCTCCTCTGCTCCTCTTCCTCACCGTCCACCTCCTCCTCCCTTTTCCTCTCTGAGGATTCTGGGTGATCTGGATTCAGAACCACCTGGAAGCTCTTCAGCTCGTTTTTCACAAAAGTGATAATGTTCTCCTCCAGCATCTAGAACAGAATAACATTCATTAATACACAGGACAAGATGTTACTATCCCTTGTGTCGTAATCCAGGACCAACAGTCAAAGAAGCCTAATTCAAATATACCACGAATAATTCAGCCATCCTTAAACAAACACCACAGCGAACATCAGGCCACACCGTCATAAATCTACAGTGTTATTTGAAATACTACACTTGAGGAACACAGCATCAGATCCATCTGCCACAAACTGAAAGACCAATGGGCTTTTCCTCTCTCTCCTCTGCTCTCGACTCTCTCTGCCCTCTCATCACTAAACCCGCCCGTTCATTCCCTCCTGCCCCTTGGCTGTCCGAGTCTCTGCGCACCAGGCGAACTGAGCTTCGGGCAGCTGAGCGAAGATGGAAGAAGTCACGCGACCCCATCGACCTTTCTGCTTACCACCTCATCCTCTCAAACTTCACCTCCGCCATCTCAACTGCAAAATCCTCCTTCTATATCTCCACAATGCAGTCCTCCACCTCTAAAGCCCAGGACACACCAAGCCAACGGTCAGCCGTTGGGGCATCAATGGGCGTCGATGAGCGGCTGTCGGCTGTACTCGGACCGCTGTGTCCCGCGCGTGGTGACTAGTCGGACCTTCTCAGACCTTGTCGGAATTTAACATGTTGAATCGGCGTCGGCCGTCGGTGGAAACCAGTTGCAATGCTTATTTATCCACCATGAGGAGCAGTGATTATCACTGCTATCAGACTGTGTTGACAGCGGCTATTGACTGAGTGTGACGTTATGCTACAAGAATGACTGGAACTGAGCAGAACATGGTGGAGTTGGAGCTAATAAATGTTGAACAACATGCAAATAAAGCGGAAATAAGCCATATACAGTTGCGGAATCGTGTGCTGCTGCGCTACGAAGCCGACTGACCAACTGTTTGCATCGCCGCGACGTGTAGTTTACATTTCTGGTCGTGGACGTACACGATTATAGAACGTTTTATTGTCACATAGTCACAGTTATGTACAGATTCTGTTCACACTGGAGTGAAGACACCTAGCTAAAGCCCAACGCACAGCACACACCGTTGCAGCACAGCACCGGTGTGCTGCCGGCTTCTATTGTGGAAGTCTATTGTGGAGGTCTATTGTGTCTATGTAGTGGGAGGAGGGGGAATTGCGAGACAGTTTCAGAGGAACAGATCAGAGCCTCCCCGTAACCATACCGCTGCCTGCTGGTATGGAGAGGTATTGCCTCTCACGCATGCGCAGAACGTACGTGCTAGTTGGACAGTTTGGTCTAGTCGTTCCGGTGTGTCCTGCACGGGCGACGTGAGGAGACGCGAGGCGACGCAGCAGTCGGCCGTCGCCGCCGCTAGTTCTTCGAAGTCGGCTTGGTGTGTCCTGGGCTTAACCCAAGTAAACTGTTCTCTACCTTCACCTCTCTTCTTAACCCCATCTCTTCTCAAGACCGCTAGAGTCAAGCCACTCCTCAAAAAACCTTCTCTCGACCCTACTATCACCCAAAACTACCGCCCCATTTCTCTCCTCTCTTTCCTCTCCAAAACCCTAGAACGTGCAGTCTCTGAGCAACTATCTCTTTACCTCTCCCGCAATAATCTTCTAGATCCGCTACAATCCGGTTTCAAGCCTAATCACTCTACCGAGACAGCCCTCCTCTGTCACCCATGCCCTACTTACTTCAAAAGCCTCATCCCTCTTCTCTATTCTTGTTCTCCTCAACCTATCTGCAGCCTTCGATACTGTTAATCACCAAATCCTTCTTTCTACTCTCTCTCACCTGGGTGTTTCTGGTTCCGCACTCTCATCGTTTACTTCCTACCTCTCTGATCGGTCATACCAGGTGTTATGACGGGGATCCCTATCTCGACCTTCCTCTCTCATCACTGGTGTAACCCAGGGCTCAGTCCTGGGCCCCCTCCTCTTTCTACTCTACACTCGTTCGCTCGGCCAAGTAATAACCTCTCATGGATTCTCATACCATTCCTACACAGATGACACCCAAATTCTCCTTTCTTTCCCCCCCCTCAGACACCCAAATTGAATCACGCCTTGCTTCTTGCCTCTCCGACATTGTAACCTGGATGTCTGCCCACCAACTCAAACTAAATTTAGACAAAACAGAACTCCTCTTTCTCCCTGCAAAAGACAGCCCTGTCACGGACCTCTCTTTCCATATTGAAAACACCACTATACTCCCCTCCCAAACAGTGAAGAACCTCGGCGTACTCCTGGACAATCATTTATCCTACTCAGCCTTCATCGCAGCTATGGCCCGAGCCTGTAGATTTGCCATTTACAACATCCGTAGGATCCGGTCCTGCCTCACAACGGAGGTAACACAGCTACTGGTCCAGGCACTTGTCCTCTCCCACCAGGATTATTGTAATGTTTTGTTGGCTGGACTACCTGCATCGGCCATCCAACCTCTGCAACTTATACAAAACGCCGCAGCCCGCCTGGTGTTCAACCTTCCCAAATTCTCCCACGTCACTCCCCTCTTCCGTAAACTCCACTGGCTTCCCATCCCTGCACGCATCAAATTCAAGACACTGGTACTGGCCTACAAGGCAGTCCACCAATCAGCCCCTGTATATCTACAATCTATGGTCAGCTTCCAACCATTACACAGTTCCCTCCGCTCATCCACCCGGCCTGTTCGCCAAGCGCCCTACGTGGCACCCCGTGATTTCCCCAAAATTTCATGGGGTCGTCGATGACCGATATTACACCTTTCCACCGTGTTCGATGAAAATCGTCTGGTAGTTTTTGTACAATGTTGTACAAGGATTTCCTGTGTATGTGGTTCCCTACGCGGTGCCCCGTGATGGGGATCCACCCCAACATTTAACAGGGTCGTCGGTGACCGATACTACATCCTTCCACCGAGTTTGATGAAAATCGGTCTGGCAGTTTTTGCGTAATCTTGTACACAGACGAACGAACGAATGAACGAACGAACAGACGAACGGACGCAATCGAAAACATTACCTCTCGCTAATTATATAGTACTCAAACAACAAAAAGCATGACTAACCAGTACTGCACTTTTCTTTATTTACAGGAAGTCTTTGGTTTGACAAATACAAAAAATCTTCTTATTTCTTTAATAAACCTCAACAATATACAGCCCTTCATTTATTAACCCAAAAGGATACAAGAGGACATGTTTTAAAATCATACAGTGAACTGCTCCTTAACGAGGTCCTTTAAAATATCACAGCAAAATGATGACGATAATTTTACAGATCTGCATATCCATTTAATAATGGAATACAATATGCAATATAATTACCTAGAAATATAGAAGGCAAGGAGTTGTGATGACCAAATATTCACAATTGAGCCTGAGAATAAATAGAGGATAGTGTGTAGAAACTGGAGAATAGAAATAGCCTAGAGGCAGAGCAGAAAGTTAAATACACAGAGGCGTGAACTGATCCTTTGAATAGTGTTTACTTGCATCATCATTATTGACCGATCATCTCCCACCTAAGGCCTTGTTCAGTTATACGTCTGTGCCCTCATATCCTAATATTTACACCTGTTAGACTGTGGAAAGCCTAAAGGAGATGTATGATGGGTCGCTTCTGACTCCGTTCCAAAAGCACCCAGACTGAAGCGAACACAGAGAGATAAACAGTATGTCCATGGACTCCGTCTGCTACGCTTGGCCCTCCATCAGCTGACTGTGTATCTCATGGAAGCTGGGCCTCTGCTTGGCGTTCCTCCTCCAGCAGCTCAGCATGAGGTTATTGTAGACTCCATCAGGACAACAGGGAGGCTTTGGCAGATAAACCTGAGGGGCATAAAGGAGAGTGAGGGCAAAGTAATCTGAACCTAGGATCGTTAAATATATGAACACCACATTTCCACCTGTCTGTTGCTTCTTGTCACAAACAGGATGTTGCCACTAATGTCTCAAAATGAGTGTGGTACTGATTTATTGATTCATGCTGCAGCAGTTATATCAATTATATTCTCACAGTAGCAAAATAAAAGAAAATAGAAGAAATCTTTATAATTATATGTAACCGAGAGGGCCGGCGATGTCCCAGGCTCTAGGCATCGTGAGTCGCACTCAAGCTAGATAAACCTGTGTGATCCTCACCTGCTTGCCCTGATCCCTGAAGAACTCCCCTGTGTTTTCAATGACCTGTTCATCAGAGAGCTGGGAGTAGGGCTGCTCCTTGCACAGAGTCAGAATCTCCCACAGAGTCACCCCGAAGGCCCACACATCACTGGCCATGGTGAACTTACCCTGGGAGAGGTGACAAGTTACACCCAAACACCGTCTGACATTGACTTTAAGAGGCTGCTGGGGTGCAGGTTAGTGGATCCAGGTTAGTACATATGTCTTGATTTGATTTATTTCGACATACTCGGTAAGAAGAACAGTAACAAAGCAACATAAAAATCACATAACATACAAGAAAGAGCATGTTGAGGATAACACAATAACGTTATAAAATAACTTGTTTCCATTGTGGTTATCTGAAAACACACAGACATGGCAACCATACAACAATCAGTATAAATCAACTATAAGACAGCAAAATCATCACCATTACATTTGAATCAAAACTAAAAGCAAAAAAAACAAATCATTATACCCCAGAGCTACACTGCCTATCAACCAGAACAATAACCTACCTTGCAATATCATTTTAAATATTATCTGATATAGACTGACAATAACGTTACTCAGTTCAATATGACTATACTTTAAAACAAGCAGGGGTAGAACCCTGTAGGGATTTCAGGCACCAACCAACCACTGTTATTTGTCAACTCCATGATAACTCGTAGTATTGGCCGAAACACATGGGCTAATGGGCTACTAAAATTTCCATCCTTGGCAATCATCAAGCCAGCCCCAATTCTTAAAGGCACTCACCAGTAGGATGCTCTCCCAGGACATCCAGCGAATGGGCAGAACGGCCCGGCCCTGGATCCGGTAGTAGTCCCCGCGATACAGGTTCCGACTCATGCCAAAATCGGCGATCTTTATGGTGTAGTTCTTACCCACCAGGCAGTTGCGGGTTGCCAGATCACGGTGGACAAAGTTGAGAGAGGACAAGTACTTCATACCAGATGCAATCTGTACAGCCATGCCAATCAGTTTACTGTAGCTAAGAGCACAGGAGAAGGAGAGGTCAGAGGTTCTTCAACCTAATGTAGTTGTACATAATGTTGTACAGTTAGCACTATACCATTTATTATACCTTTACTAATCAATACAATTGACACAATCCAGTGTTGGCTTACCTGACCATATCCATGTTGTTTAACTTCTTGTCTACCTTCCCCTCTTTCCCCTCCCTTTCCTTCTCATCTTCATCAACGCCCTCCTTTAGCCGGAGGTTGCAGAGGAACTGGTTGAGGTCTCCATTCTCCATGTACTCAGTGATCATGCACAGGGGGTCCGTGTCCACACACACCGCCAGCAGACGGACAATGTTGGGGTCCCTCAGACGTGACATGATCCTGATCTCCTTCAGGAAATCGTTCCTGCAACACGGTGGGTTTGGTAATCATTGTGACTGGTTGATTGATTGATGATTGACTGATTGACTGACTGACTGACTGACTGACTGAGGATTAAACAAATGATAACAAACAGCTGGAGATAGTTTACTAGTTTAGAGGTACTGTATTCCACCTGCTTGCCGGATGACAGCGTGCATGCAATAAATATGGCACCATGAATCCCATTCTAACACACAAAATGTCATCTTCAAGCATGAAAACAGGGCAATAACTCAAAATGTTGGTACCTTGCATTCTTGTTGGCATCTTCCCGCAATGTCTTTACAGCCACTAGCAAAGGTGACTCACTGCTTCCCTCTATCGACAAATCCTCGTCCAAAAAGTCTTGCATGCCCTCCGCCTCACACAGATGCACCTGGTTAAAAAAAAACTATTTAGCAGCATTTAATGCCACCCATTACATTACCCAACAACACTCCAGACTGAAGAATAATTTTCAATTTGAAGCATTATGCTACAATCCACCATATGAAGTAAAGCCACCAAACACATGTAGGCATGGAGAAGGCATGTCATGTACTTCTCCAAACTGGCCCTCTCCCAGCTTCTCCTTGAAGGTGAGCTTGTGTCTGGGGAACTCTCTCATGGCCGAATCCCTCCCAGTGAAGAGATTCATGTTGACAGCTGTGATAGAGTAGGTGTTACTGCCGGAAGACTCCTGGAGGCTGATGATGTCTGCCTCCGCATAATGGGGAGCACTGTCTGGACCACTGGCCGGGAGGGGTCTGGAGGATGTGCTTGGCCCTGTTGTGGAACACACACACACACGCACTACAGCAACTGTAGCCAACCTCCAAGATATTATGCCTTTATGGTTTTGCCCATTCACCAAGGTGTTCGGTGGATTGAGCGAACTCTGGCAGTTTCCTGATGAGGCGGGAGGGCTCCTGGTAGTCGGAGCAGAGGGGGAAGATCCTCTCATAGGTGGAGTTGGAGTTGGAGCCCCCCTCACTGGACAGAGATGAGTGGTTGAAGGCCTGGGTCTGGACCGCAAGACGAGCTGTCAGTTCATCATCTAGAATGCGACGGGACGCCTGGACATGGACACGAGCAGGCAGTAGTGAAGCTCTGTTGGGAATCGTTATTTCTCTATAATATTACAAAATGTATGTATAATGTGACAAAATAATTGGAAAAAAAATAAATCACCTTTTCCAACATCTTTTGCCAGACCTGTCGCCACAGGATGATGACTATAATAGCCAACAGGATGAGGATGATAGCCACCAAGCAGCCAATCAGGATCCTGGTATTACTGTCATCCAGTTTATGGGTAGGGTCATCCCCTAATAAAGCAGACAAGACTTAGAGGATCAGATGGATTTGATGTTATGAATAATATCATCATGCCTAAGGTCCTAATTATAACGCAGAATACCAAACATTGGCATTGCATAATCCTGTTCCTGTTTTACTGCAACTGGGGGCGGCAATAGCTCAGTTGGTAGAGCAGTCGTCTGGGAAGTGGAGGGTCCCCAGTTCGAGGCTCCTCCGGGTAGCGTGTCGAAGTGTCCTTGAGCAAGACACTGAACCCCTCACTGCTCCCAACGAGCAGGTTGGTGCCTTGCATGGTTGCCACCGCCGTCGGTGTGTGAATGTGAGAGTGAATGGGTAAAGTGGTCTATGAATTGTAAAAGCGCTTTGGGTGGTCTCTAGAAGACTAGAAAAGCGCTATATAAATACAGTCCATTTACCATTTACCATTTAACTGAATAGCCTGAAATGAATGAACTTTATTGTCATTGTTACACAAAACACAAGTTGCAGGAACAACGAAATTGGGGAAAATACATTAGAATAATGAATAATGTGCCTTAATGTCAGCAGGGGGCACTGTTGGTTTAGAAAAGCTGCTTAGCTTCAACAGTTTGCCCACATTTTTAGGCTGAAATTAATCTTTTTGATGAGATTGAAGTAGTACAAATGCAATGCAAATTATATGAAGATTGGGTCTTTTAAGGACGAAAACATACATTCTGCTGAAAAATATAACTGATTTGTTTATAGGCTATTGGTGGTGGCACGGTAGCGCAGTGGTAGGGTCCTGGATTCGATTCCCGCCTGGGTTGCTGTTGACACTGGGGGTATGTCTCCCCATGCCTTCGGTGGCCTTTCTGTGTGGAGTTTGCATGTTCTCCCCGTGTTCACTTGGGGTTTCCTCCAAAAATAAGGACCTCCTGACCAGCTAGGAGGAAGAAGATGGACCCGGGCGCTGCCTACGTCAGCTCCCCACCGCTCCTGGCCTGTCCCCCCGGAGGAAGGACAGACCATGTTGGGAGTAAGTGTGTGCATGTGTGTGTGTGTTGGCCACGTGTGTGTGCACGTGTGCATGGTCTGTGACAATTAAAGACGGCTTGCCTGCCCTGATTTCTTTCTTGATTTCTGGTCATCACGGTTTACCCACTACTACCCACTAGCCAGAAACCTTGCCAGCCACCCTGACAGCGGCATTCACTCCTGTGCCTGTCCTTCACTTCTTGAAATGATTACCAGTCTTTCAAAAACACAAACATCAAACATCCCATGGGGTTCTGTTGCTGACCTGGTAGTGTGTTTGTAGGGTGGCCACGTTTGCGAGGAGTCAGCGACGTGTTGTACACTGCTGAGCCTGGTGGTGAAACAGAGAAGATAAAGTGGAATGGCATACATAATCAATCACTTTTCAGGATATGGGGAAGAGAGACCGAGTCAACTGTACAGTAAAACATGTAAAACACATGCAGCACCTGCTTGGGAAAAATAAATGATGAAAACAGTTAAAATGTCCATTATGTGGGAGACAAAAGTCTCCCACATAATGGGAGAGCTGAGGTTCTTATGGAAAATGTCCTCTACCTGACTGGAAGGCCATCTCACTGAACAGCATCCAAATGTCATTGAAGTAGAACCGGCATCTGATGGCGCTGGCTGTACGGTCCCCAAGGGGCACGGTGACAAAACGAGCACCTTGGCTGACATGGTCAGCAGAGAGCCTGAAAGAAACCGGGTCAGCCTCCCAGTCTGATCCTGTCCGGAAGCTACAGGTGGCCTGCCGGAACATCCTCACCCCACGACTAAACATGTTACTGCAGTGGACCTGCAGATAGTAAATGGCACCAAGCATGATGACAAAAAAAAGTGTGTCACGGTAATAGAGATGAGTACCCAGTCTTGCTGGGCTACAGCAAAAAACCTTAACTTGCATCCCTGATCTGTAGCCTGAGCACTTGCCCATGACAAATAGGCTGGTTATACAGAAAAGTCCATTTTCACACTGCAAGGCTATCCTGTACCTATTCTTTAAGTCTCATTGACATTGCACAGCAGATACAGAGGATGGGTTCTAGGCCAACACAGTACAGCTCAGTTCAGTTTAGTGCTGGCTCAGCAATCTGAAAAAGCCTCATCCGCTATGAAGCTGTTAATGGGATGGTCTTATCTCTCTCCCTGCATTGATTTCTGACCTTCATGGAAGTGAAGTTTCGGACGTGGTCGAACTCAAAGGTCATCTCCACATAACCCTTAGGGAAGCTCTTGTTGGTCCAGCCCACATAGTCGTATCCTGGCCACATGCTATAGATGTGGCTGTGGAGGAAATCATCCAGACCCCAGGTACCATCTGTCAGCTGGCCTAGGCCCTTGGTCAGTCTGGTGGGTGGATGTAGTGAAAGGATAGGGGGAAAATGTACATAGACTGGATGTATACTGTACCAGCTCAAATAGAGACTCATATAGCTTTTATTTTCATTGTTTCATTTACACAAGGTAGACAAAAGTGATCAATGTTAGCTCTACCGGCTGCCCTACAACTCTCTCTAGGAGTAACAGTAAACCCAAACCTTTGAGCAGATGCTCCGTCATAGACAGAGTCATTGAGGTAGACATCCAGGCCTCTGTAGATCATCTGATGCCCCTCTGGAGCGCTATAAGACATCAGGCCATCTGCAAGGGGCAGATCAAAGGTCAGAGGTTGTGATCAATATGATCAATCAGGATTTTATTACATGAGCAAAATTATTAACACAAGTCATGAAGAAAGTATTGAATTCACACAAAATAAACACGATACTTTTACTATTATGCCCTTTTAGTAAAAGTATCATGGAGAAATAAGACTAACCTAACCATTCACAGCCATAGAGCTCCACTCTCATACACACTATCATGGAATGGTCTGTCACAGGCATAAAGCGCACAAAGCGAGCTATGATGGGAGGCTCCAGATCCTTCAGCACCACGTCGTAGGCGTTCCTGTTCCCCTCAATGACCTGGCATAGGAATGGGAGATGACGTCGGTCAGACTGACTGAGAGAAATATGTTAAAAAACAACCAACAAACCAGAACTGGTTAATTGTGAGAGCATTTACCATAAACAAACCAGACCATGGTCGAGACAATTGGCTTCTATCTCACACCAGCGATAGTGTTTCTCAAGATAAAGACCACATTTCCCATGAACCCTGTTGCTACCTATCTCAAAGAGGATGTTGCTACTTGTCCCATCTCCCCCTCCCGGCATCGCCTCATGTGTTTGTTTTCTCTTTGGCTTTACTGAAGAGGATAAACATGCTGGAAGTGATTTTTCCATCGTCTTTTCACTGATTCCACCATCTGCCGTTGTGAGAAACTCTGAAAGCTTTTGCTCCATTTGTGCTGTTTTGCCTTTTTTTTGGGCTGTAAAGTGATCCAGCAGATTTCCTGTGAAGTTCCACCCAGTGGCACACAATGGAAAATGCAGTGTAGAGGCTGTGGATGCCAAACGTCATAGCAATGCTCTTGTTTGTTAAGGCTAATTATATAGTACTCAAAATGAATGTGGTAAAGATTTATCAGCGTTAAAATGTTATATGCAGTACCTTTAAATGGCTTTTGTGGTCATGCAAGATGAGCCAATGATCAATGATTGCCTTATTTAATTTAAATTCCAACTAGAGGGGTATAATATTACCTACAGGGCTATAAAATAAACCTATGCTGTAATATACATTATCTCAACTGCTCACCTGCCTCCCCTTCCTATCATGCCAGCCCACCCAGTTGCTGCCATCGCGGCTGTACTTGATCCTGTATCGCTGGGCAAACTCGTTACCCATGCCGTCAGCATGGCGCCCCTGGGTGCCCACTAGGGTGATGAAGTGCAGCGAGCGTAGGTCCACCTGGAGATACTCTTTGAGGCCGTCTTGTTCTGCCATGATGTCAGGACACCATGCCCCGTCCCCGTCTCCATTATCAAAATCCAGTCTGAAGAGAAGGAAAGGAGACAGGAAGAGAAGCGAGGAGTGAGTTAAAGAATGGAGGCAAAGAAAATGCAACGAAAACACTTTCTCTCCTGGAATGTCACCAACAACGCAAAGTAGGAGGATCACATTCATTGAGGATGCCATTGAAGGACAGAAATGCATTGTGCGTGGATACTTTAAGATCCATGTTATCTGCTAACAAAATGAAATAAAATGACTTCACTTTTGGAAATGTAATGAGATGAAGGGAAGCTTTAAGATTTGAATGAGGTGATCGGTTTATCGGAGCCGACCTTTTCATTTTGCATACCTGCCAAATCTTGCAGCAGTGGACTCCGACCACTGACTGGAGGCCGAGATGTCCTCGTCCTGAATCTGCCCACCGGTCATACCAAGAGGATAGCGGCACATTTCTATAAACGCAGGTACAAAAAGACATATTTTTGGACAAATATATCAAGTCTGAGCAATTTGTGCATATTGTACGTATGATATATGCATGTGTGGGTCTTTGTGCATTATCAGACTATAGCATTTACACGTGCATGCGGCTATATGAGTTTCTGTCCTTTTTGTGTATTTGTAGGACATGAGGAGTTGCGTGTTAAGTGGACAGAGCTTTCCCCCCTCCCCCCAGTCCCCTTCCTGCAGGCCTCTACATTCAAACAGAGGCATCACTGTGTAGGTGCCAGTCTAAGCAAAACAAGACGGGAGTGGCCTCTGAGCTGCTGTATTTTTCATCCCTTTTTCATCATTTCTACCGGAGCAAGTGAGAGAAAGTCGTGAGAAAACGTTTTAGAAGACCTGTCATTTGGGCAGGGGAAAAAAATAGACCTTAGAAATAAAATCAAACTGCTGCTCACTGCACCTACCAGAGTGCCACTGTTTACACTCACCTTCGCTATCTGATAATTAAGGCCGGTCTGTTTGTAGCCGTCCCACACTGAAACACCCAACATATACTTTGAGAGAGTGAGCAGCAGAACAAATAAGCTTTTTACTGTGAAAATATGCGAAATGGAAAAATCAAACGTGTTTGTGTGTATGCGTGTGTATTCGCAGGTGTGTGTGTGTGTGTGTGTGTTAATGAGCACAGACCTTTGCTCACTCCTAGCTGCCTTCTTTCACCGCCCTCCTCTACACCTACAACTTTTTTCTCTCTCTCCTGAATGCCCCCCGCCTGTGAAAGGTCTGCCTGTTCTGGGGATATTTGCTGTCTGACCATTAGGTAAACGACACACACACACACGCACGCACGCACACACACACACACACACACACACACACACTAAGCCCACCCACCTAAAATTGCTTTCCATCTCCACCATGACATTCCTGCATGTCCCCCAGGAGTATAAAAACATTATTTTAAGCTTATCCTCCATATATCCACATTGACTGGCTCATACCTGATGCTTTGAAACGTCAGAGGTTCGATCCCTGCAATGTGTCCTTGAACAAGATATCGAACATCTTCCTACACACTCAGTAGGTCACTCTGGATGAGAGCTAAATGGCAAATATGTACCTGGGTTGACTTGAGATCTCACTGCAGCAGCCAACAGGATAAACAGGACAAGGCCTCTGATCTGTTGGACCTCCGTGACCTTCATCTCATCTCACGGAGCTGCACAACGTTTCAGGAAACATTTGGAGCGTTTAGCATCAAGTTTGTAGATAGAGGGTTTTTAGATTAGCAGTACAGCCATTCATAGTGAAAAACCTGAAGTGTGTAACTTAAGTTTTGAAATTTGACGTCAGCAAATATTTCACAGTTTCATTGGTGTGATGTTTGGTTGTGAGTGATAGAGCTACATGCTATTGAACATTCCTAAAAGCCTGGTTGAGATCTGCAGTGGCATATACACACACAGTGCTCCTTGTAAGCCTGTCTAATTGACTCCTGCTCTCTCCCACCACAGTACCTGCAGTATTAGAGTTTTATTTACCTTGTGAAAGGTCTGTAAAGGTCTCAGTGAATTATGCCTCCAGCACACTCCGCTGCGCTCTACAGAACTTAGACTACTGTTCAACTACTGCACTTACAGTCATCCATGTGGTGACTTCACCAAAAATGTAATGGTTTCCTCAATATCCTACAGCCAATAACAGTCTCTAGTCTGTTTTCCTTCATACAAGAATATTACAGGAAATAAAGCCAAAAGTCCAACTATGGCTACTATATGTAGACTTGAATATATCACACCGATACAGTAGCAAGACATAACCTTCAGATTTCCCTTTTCTGTAGAGCTGACATGATGATCAATAGTAATCCTAATCAAATCAATTATTTTTCTGTGAATTTGTGAAGTAAATTACTAACTAAAGTAATGCAAAGGAAATACAAATAAAGCATGAATATGTTACCTTTCAACCTAAATATATGTAGAGTTGATCTTTATCATGTTGTATAACTAACTAACTAAATAACTAACTAACTAACTAACTAACTAACTAACTAACTAACTAACTAACTAACTAACTAACTAACTAACTAACGCATGGGCTTTCAACCTCTATGATATTATGTTATATAATAGAGTTGAACTGACACGAGAAGAGAAAAAGAGAAAAATATGGATAAAAAAATGGATACTTACTTTCGCAAGTTCGCTTTTCCTTATTTAAAACCATCTGTCACAAGGAATATTCCACATCTACTGTGAGTTGATGCATTCAGCACTGAAAGTCACCGACTTTCTGGGAAAGGGAGAGAGAGAGAGAGAGAGAGAGAGAGAGAGAGAGAGAGAGAGAGAAAGAGAGAGAGAGTGTGTGTGTGAGAGAGAGGGGAGAGATTGAGGAAACGAAGGCTGATGTAAGAGTCTTTCTGGCCTGAGCAGAAAAGGGGAAGAGAAAATAACACACTTTGAGGCCAAAAGCCCAGAATTCCACCTGATCCACATAAGGTTTCAATTATGGCCCAGAGGGGCAGCTGAGAGCAGCAGTCTGACGGCTACTACCAAGGGCTACTGAAGAAAGAGTTTACATTCCTGCTGAGGAAAACCTGCTAATTACTGGAACAGAGACAATGTTTTATAGAAACTATGGCACAATCACATGATGTGGGCAAAATCAGGCTTATAGAAACCTTTAGAAATTGTATGGGCACAGTAGCTAGCAGGAAGGTAGCAGACATTTGTTTTGATGTGAATGATCAAGTGGCATGTTCAGCCACAGGGTATTATTGTACATCTAGATGTCTTCTTCATTCTCATTCAAATATAAACCATTCAGTGGGTAATTTCCTGGTTGTTGACTGATAATCATGGAAAATAACAACATATTTAAGGGAAATACTGCAAAATGTCATCTGTTATCATACTACAGACATACGTATTCTAAAATTTGAGATGAGATGAATGACTCCCTTATTCTGTGATCATGTGGCTCTTAGTAATAACATTGCAAAATAGTTGATTTGTCTGTATCTTCAGGAGTCAGAGCGATTAATGAGACATCATGAATATGTCTCAGGTTCTCATGGATATATGGACAAGATCTGTCATCTCATATAGGCCTACCCGTTTGTTGCTGAAAGAATGTGACATCTGGGTGTGCATGAATATTACATGTGAGTGGTGACTAATACATAAATGGAAGGAGGATGAATACCATTACCAGTTACAAAAAGTGTGGATGAACGTGACACTGTGTGACGCAGCAGTTCACAAATTCTACCCATTCTTTTGACTCAGGGATTATGAAGGAGAATATTGACATTGATTAAAGAGGGTGCGATACAAAGAAGCTGTGGTCCATTTTTCGCCATGATCAAGTAAAGGAAAGCAGAAGCGTGTCCTAGAGGCCGCCCACTGGGTGATATAATGTCTGATATTCACATTTTCCCAGTTTACCTGCAGAGTAACAACACCAAGGGGCTGCTGTCCTCAGAGTGAGCATAATGGAAGATGAAGACCGGAGCTGTTGTCCCGCTAACAATAACAGAGAGCCGTCACCTTCACAAAGGACCTTCAGCAGCGCACACACACAGAGCCCATTTTGTAAAGCAGTTCTAAATACCAACGAGCAAAACATTTTGAAAAGGTCAGCCCGTGGCACTGCCAGGAGCTGGGTGGAAGTACAGCACCGCTTATTATTACGACGGCGACATGTTTCAGGTTTTAAATTATCGATGGCTACATTTCAGAGACTGTGGTGCAAGCAATTTGTAATCTGACTGTAACTGCGTTGAATATAACACGACAGCAGTGGAACATGTGGCATTTTAGAAAGGGCATTTAATTCCACAAGGAGAAACATCAAACTAAGTGCACTTCCATTTTCAGTACACTTCATGTGGACAGGCATAACCTTGAAGAGAAATGTCAGAGAGGGACAGATGTAGGTAGATAGGTAGGTAGGTAGGTAGGTAGGTACAGTTCAGCAGACAGATAGATTGTGAGTGCAAGTGTGGGAAAGTAAGAGAGAGAAAGAGAAAGAGAGAGAGGGCCAGGGAAGAGATTTATCGATTTTGGAAAATGCTCAGACATATCCCCAATACACTGATTCAGAGAGTTGGCCCACAGTCAACTTGATGGAGCTGATGAGACAGCTGGCCATTAGAATATGAAGGAACTAGTGGTTGTTACTGAATGCAGGGAGCAGTATTAACATGCTACAGTGGGCGCTGTTGTCGCAGTCCCGTAAACCTGCTTCTATCTTGTTTGGAACCGCAGGACTTTCCAAAGAATTCTTCTGATGGGTGCAGCAACAGTGCAGCAGCACACCACACAACTGCAGCAGTACAGCACAAATAATACTTCTACCATGGCTACAGTACATTTGTAAGGAGCAGACACAAGCTAGCAGCAGCACCAGAACACAGTATGGTCTTTACCTCTGAGAGACAGCATCGCACATTAGACTAATCGGAGAATGTTCCTTTTATGATAAAAACAGTATCAATAAAATTCAGGCTTAATAGTTTATGCTTTGCATGATATTCAGTTACTTAAAACAAAACCATGTACGTTGTGCTGGAAGGAAGAAAAGTCATACTGTGAGATAATGCATGCTCCTTTTTAAACCCATTTATACTTATACAGATTAAGTGTCGTAGCAAGCACAGAAGGTTTTAATATGTACACTCAAAATGTTAGCATATCCAGAGACTTGGCAAAGGATTTTTTTCTTCATAGAAAACAACAAAGATGTCTTCCATGCTGGATGTGTCACAAATCCCAAAACACGGGCACGCACGCACACACACACGCACGCACGCACGCACGCACACACACACACACACACACACACACACACACACACACACACACACACACACACACACACACACACACACAGCCACAGTGTAACAAGCCCAGCAAGTGGGGATGGCACCAAGTCAGGGAGTAGAACGCTCTGAGGAACAGAAAACCAAACTATACAACAATCATTGACATACACACATACAATATATACAGTAACACACATACTGTGTATAACAATTCAACTGAGATGCAGACAGCAGAGATTTTCTAAGGGAGGAGAGTAGAGCAAGACAGTGTCCATAGTATCTGGCAGTCCTTGGTTTGTTTAAAGCTGCACTGGGCAAAATGTTTATGGCGAACTACAGGAGTCTTATCAGCCTGAATCACAGAGGGGGTTGCAACAGAGAAGAACGTCCTGTCCTGTCCTGTCCCTCCTAATTGAGATGCAATGAATTTGTCCTGTTTGCCCAGATTCATTTCTGGTCTCGGGTACGATCACTGGAAGGAAATCTTCTCCATGCACATGAATCAAAATCTGTCACTGCCACTTGGGGCTGCCAAAGTGCAAAGTTACCCAGTGCAGCTTTAAGGGCACCACTACTACACAGCCATCTCATCCCCTAAGCTGTCTGCCGGGCTTTCTGCATTCAGCACGTTTAAGAGCCGAGCGCCGCCCTCGGCCCCCACTCCCTCAACCTGTCCCCAGCTGTCCCGGTCATCGCTCTCATCTGTATTTGACTCATACTCTGACCCGATACCTGACTCCCTGAACCGGAGAAGCTCCAGGGCTCCCAGGACCTGCTCTCCCAACAGGGAGCTCTCATCTGGGCCCCCGTCACTGGGAGTCTCCCCTGGGTCCTGGTCCTGCTCTTGGTTCTCTGGACCCCGAGAGGAGAAGCGGAAACACTCTAGCCGAACACCGCTGCTGCTGAGCCCTAGAGAGCCGGTGTCGTTGCTTATGGTGCCAGGAGAGCAGGGCCCAGGGAGGGCGGAGACCCAGGTGCTGTCATTCATCTGGGGCTGGAAATGAGCTTGTAGGGGGGCCGAGGATGAAGAAGGGGTGATGGGGTCACTGGGCACACTAGGGGGTTTGGCACGGAAGGTGATCTCCAGAAGACTGTCCTGGGAGCCCACTGAGCATGAGCGAGAGAGGGTGAGAGAGAGAGAGAGAGTGAGAGAGAAAAAGAGAGAGAGTGAGTGAGAGATAAAGAACAGAGATTAGACAGATGAGAGGACATAAATAAGGAATATAACACACAAGAAAAGAAGATGAGATTAAAGAGAGCAAGATGACCTGCTGTAATGTCAGGATTTGATAATTCATGAACACTCAGCAGCACATAGTCACTGGCTACATGTAGGGAGGGGAGACAGGACAGCAGTACTGAGTCCTCATGAGACGTCTACCATGGGATAATTAAAAGAGTGCCAGCATCGGATTAGAAAGGGAGCGATAAAGAGAGTGAGGAGAGGGATAAGGCAAGAAAGAGAAAAAGAGAAAATTAGACGAAGGGAAGAGGGGATCATTATAGAACGGCAAATAAAGAGGCTGAAAAGAAGTACAAGTTTTAGGATGTTAATAGAACAAAACAAATGAATGCGTACTAAAAAAATCAAAGGGGAAGATGAAAGCAGATTGCCACTCACTAGAAATTAATTGCCCAGCAGCTTTGAGCTCCAGTTCCTGGATCTGTTTAACCAGCAGGGAAATGTGTTGCAGCAGGTCAGTGTTCTGCTGCAGCAGCCTCTGCACCCGGGCCTGGGCCTCGGTCCGCGCACACACCTCCAATGACAGCTGCTCCTGGAGCACATGGACCTGGGCACACACACACACACACACACACACACGGAACAGGTGTGAGCAAACATATATAGATGTGACTAAAATATCTAGATTGTATGAAATACAAGAGTACACACACACACACACACACACACACACGCACACGCACCTAAAGAAAAGAACAATGGCTCTTCAGACAGACACGGCTATACAGATTTTCTTTT
>CABFOS010018075.1:1415-29545 GCA_900660315.1 Diretmoides pauciradiatus | reverse complement strand
AACTGTTTGAATAACTTGATCTTCAATACCCAGAAGTCTTGTAAGAGGACGCCAATAAACATGGGGGAGTCCAGAAAATTGGACAGAGCCTCTCTGCGGTTTAGGAGACAGTTTTGATTTCGGTCTTAAGTTTCAATTTGTCATTTCCTGTGGGAGGAAACGTGTGTTCACCAACATCTGAATTTAACTTGGGCAAATGGGGAAAAATCTACTGGCTCGCAATTAGAGGGGATGCAGCTGCACTTTGTGATCGGGGCTGATAAGACGGATGTAGTTTTACGTAGAAACTAACTTTAACCTAATCCATTTTCCCATCCTGTCTTTTTTTTCTTTCTTCATTCACTCTCCCTCCTTTCCTCTCCATTCCCCAACTCTCCATGCCCGGCCCCCTCGCTTCTATCATCCTATTCCTCCTCTCTTTTCCCCCCATTGCTGTCCCCCGCTTCCATTCCAGCTCTTCTAACTCTCTCCTTTCTCCCACTGGGAGGAGGCCCAGCTAGTCGGGAGTGTTGGACGACTAGCTGACCCACACCCGACACACCCAACAGATGTGTGTGGTAGCCTACAGGGGAAAGAGAGAGAGAGAGAGTAGAAAAAAAGAACGAACGACGGATGAGTCAGTGTCACTGCACTGCAGGCTCCTCCTGACTGATTATGAATGAATCATGCACTTAGAGAAAGTCCTGAAGGAACTCCTAATTGTTCCCTGAAACAGTTTATCTTCACTGGTGCTCGGTAGGTTATTCAGTTTAGTGATAACCTTTTAAAGACCTTTCGGTTCTCGCAGCTCTGTCAAACCAAATACAGGCAGCTCATTAAATTGTAAACTTTGGCTGACGCAAGGCGTTTGCAACAGTTCAGTTGTGGGAGTTTGTATTTGTTACAGTACTGTATGAAATATGTATCATGTACATGTTTGCTCGATTGCGACATTTATCGGAGCCAAAGCCAGAAACATTGCAACACTCACTCATAGCGTTGAGAGAATCACATGGCGCCACCCTTATAGATTATAACATTACACTCCCTATCAACTAGAGAAACAGAGCAATTTGATACAAGAACTTTTTTCTCTTTTCACTAATCTTTTCATAACACTTGTTGGGTTTTCATGGCCTCAACTGAAGTTAGACATTTCAGAGCGAAACACTATAATTGAACCTTTTGGTAAACTATCTACTAGATTTATGGGTATGTTGCCACTTGGTTAGGGTGGGGTTAGAGTGATTAAGTAGTAAAATGACATAACACATGCTACTTTTGCTCTGTGTTGTCATTTCACATGGTCCTAAATGTTGATAACCTTTTGACGGGTGCTTCTCTACAGTGATTTCTCAGAAGAAAAGGCTATAGGAATCCTATAATTAATTTTAGAAGGATACAAATATCACAGCAAAACTAGTCGCTATGGGAATATTATAGGAATCTATATACATAGTCATTATTTAGTAGCACAGACACAAGGGCTCGCAATGTAAGAGCCCTACAAAGGCAAAGCGCAGTTACTGGCAGTTTCGACTAACAACTTAATTAGCATGAAACTTGTTGATTGTATCTGCATTGTAAGCCCATGCTTTTAGAGTCAGGTTTGCTGTGAGTAAAAAATTGCTTCCCACAGTACAAATAAAAGTAGAGTTTCTTTGCTCTTATGCATCAGTTATGTTAATGGAATGGTTAAGTAGTCTGGATCCTCTGAGGGCCTCTTCGCTCCATGCAGAGAGAAAGGTATTGTTCAACCTGCTCTCCGTGGGGGCCTGCCTCTGAGGAATGGCAGGTATGCAGAGATCTGGTACTTGCACACTGTGTCTCTTTATTTTATCCTCTTGATCTCTTTGTTATTTGGCCTCTCTCTCCCTCTCTCTCTCGCTCGCTCTCTATCAATCCATCCATCTCCTTTTTTCCCCTCTGGAATGCCCTCTCTCTCTCTCTCTCTCTCTGGTTTGGCTGCGGGGATGGGAGAGGCCTGGAACAAAAGCTGTGTGTCAGAGGGAAGACAGCTTTATGACCTTCCTCATACCAGCAGATACTGAGATTGGGACAGGGAACCTCTCATGTCAGACACACTGTCACACATATTTCACACAATACCAGAGCTGGAGAATGAAACAAGGCATTGGAAACTGGCAAGAGTTAAGAAACTGTTGTCTGGCTATCAGCTGCAGTTGGGCAACTATTTGTGATTGCAGCCTGGCACAGATTGAGCAACGTGATTAATGACCTTTAATTTTGCAATGCTGTATTTCATACAAAGTGTCATTGTTATCATGAACAGTGCATTGATTTATGAAGTTTGAACACAGATAGTCTACTCAAGACTGAAATCTGTCCAGCCAATTAGTGAACTCTCTCACTCTTTACATCAATGCGATCTTGTTAATGCATGAACTTACTTACTAATAAAAAGTTGTGCAGTGAATCAGCCAAGACCATAAGAGGTCAATGTATATCAAACAAACAGCAGGAATTAGTCTGACTAATGCGTAGGAAAACAAACCCAGGGACAGACGGGACTGAACTGGGCTGAACTGTGACACATGTTTGGCAATAGCATGGGAATAGAGGCCTTGCTGAAATCATGGGGGCAGAGTTTGAGAACTGAAGGTCAGGATGTGAATTCCGTAGAAGCTGAGATAGGAACATAATTTCCTCTCTGCACGGACAGCAGAGGAGAGGGATGTGTGGGAGAGTGGTGCATGGCAGAAGGCCAGGCATGAAGAGCATGACAGAGTTTTACATATGGCTCTGTGTAATGATAAGTCTACCTGACTGGAGGCTGCATTGGCTCATACTGTAAATATTAACTCTAACTTATTTGGAAATGTTGGGTCAACAATTGCTGTCTGGCTTTTCATATATACATATGGAACAAACCATGCAACCACATGTCATATTAGTTTTCTGTAAGAGCCTTGTAAAAGTGTCCTTGCCTTACCAAGTCAAAAGCATTCACAGGCAGCAGGCATGGTATTTCACTTTTTATGTCTTTTATTTTGTCACAAAGGTATTTTTTTCTTTCTTTTTTTACTTTTAAGCATCCACTTCTTTTTCGCTGGCTTTAACATCCTTGCTTTCTGACACCACCTTGCCATTCACCAGAGTCTGAGTGACTGTCACCACTTTGGTCTGAACCTTCTTCTTCAGATCAATTGCATCCTCAAGTCTGAAATGAATGGAAAAAAGTTTAATCAACACAACACTTGTTCACTATGAATCAAGATTGGCTGTGCAACCTTTTTAGCCTCACGTCAGAAGGAGAAACTTTGTTGTTCATATTTTGTGTCTGTCTTTTTGTTTTTAAGTTACTTGATGTTAACTGAACAGTTGAAGTTAGTCAGTGATGGGAAGTGCTGGGTGATGGGGAAGTATAGTCCTGAAGATGTGTCCCTTTTGCTTTCCATATCAATGTAGCTTCATATCATGTTTGCATGAAGCTAATTTGAATCTAATTTGCAAATACAATGAGGTTCCCTGAGATGAATGAAGCTTTAACGTTGGTCATTTTAGTATACGTGAATAGTTAGCTTTCATCAGGTATCAACTGCATTTTTAAGAGCAGCTTTTGCTCCATTTCAGAATGTTGTCTTAGGCACAACACTCCCCTCTCCATATACGTACTTGAAGTCTGCT
This sequence comes from Diretmoides pauciradiatus, assembly GCA_900660315.1. Taxonomy (NCBI): domain Eukaryota; kingdom Metazoa; phylum Chordata; class Actinopteri; order Trachichthyiformes; family Diretmidae; genus Diretmoides; species Diretmoides pauciradiatus. The sequence continues at coordinate 25,918 of CABFOS010018075.1, read as the reverse complement.
CCACCATCCAGCAGCCTCCTGTACTCGGCGATCTCGGCCTCCAGTTTCATCTTGATGTTGAGCAGGAGCTCGTACTCTCGTGTTTGCTGCTGGATGTCAGAGCGGATCTGGGTCAGCTCAGCCTGCTGCCTCAGGAGCTTCTCATTGTACTTCTCCAACTCCATGTTGTGGCGCATCTCTATGTCACGCAGGGTGGCCTCCAGGGACGCTTTCTGTTGGGAGGTGGAGGAGAGGTGATAGACTGTTTCATTGACTGATGCGGTGAAGGATTGAGATGGGAACCTGTCAGCCAATTTAATTACGCACTTAAACCCTAAATTCCTCCAGTGGAGCTGCTCAGTGGCCAATAGCAGAAGACTGCAGTTGTAATGAGTAACTCTAAGGTGTGCATATATGTAACTAACTGAAGCAGGATTTTATTGAAAACAAGGACACATACTAATCCAAAAAGGTTAATAGTGTCTATACTTTACAGACAACAACAACCGGTCAAATTTGACTTATCGGCCCCGCCTCTGTAAACAACATCAGCTGTTTAAGACACGTCACACACCATCTAGTGACAGCTCTGATGAAGACGGAAGTATTACCGTCGAAACATGTCAGGTAGGAATAACCTGTTGTGTCTGAGATAAAAGAAAATACTATGATTTAAGGACACATACTATAGAAAAAAATTCAAGTATGGATTATTTCAAAATGGCCGTCCCAAGCCATGACATAAATTAGAGCTAATGCATAAGGCATAATGACAGAGGCTGGAACCCGTGCTCAGCTACAGCCAAACATCATCATCCATTGGTGAACCTATGAGACTTAAAGCACACTTGAACACAATGGGGTCATTATGATAACTATAGAACGCCAGTCTTACCAGACTCAGCTCAGACTGCAATTCAATATCTATTGCATGATATCTCCTCCTAGTTTCACTCATCACAGTCGTGGCTTCCTTCAGAGCTGTTGTGTTCTCAGTCACTTGGACCTGTACCTCTGTGATCTGGATCCAAAAACAAACAGATACAGATACATTATTGCCACACACATACACACACACAGCTAATCCAAACCAAGCATTGACCAAGTGTGAACAGATGAATTAGGACTTGAGGTATTTCCTCTACCTGAGATTCGTGCCATGCTTTCAGCTCTTCCTGGTTCTTCAGCGCTATCCTCTCGTACTTGGCCCTCATCTCCTCCATTATCTTGGCCAGGTCCTGCCCTTTAGGAGCGTCAACATCCACCTGGACTCCAACCTGGGTGATCTGGGCACGCATCTCAGCAACATCCTGTTGAATGGGAAACGGTCAGGGAGTGATTTCCTGAACAGGGTCAGCATGGGTTATCCTGTGCAAAGAGGTTACGACTCAGAGACATTGCTGTATTCACAGTAATTAATTGTTCTGCTCCCCGCTCCTCTCCTAAAACAAACAGTATCAGAAGTTAACAGGAAAGCGGTTAAGTATGTATATTGTTTTTGGGATTATCACAGACGGGTATTATGCCAAATTCCGTTCAATCTTCCTCACCGTCTTGTGGTTCCTTTTCAGGGTGATCAGCTCTTCTTTCAGAGACTCAATGTCGCTCTCCAGGTGCATGCGAACCACATTGGTGTCATCCAGAACCTTCCTCAGTCTCACCACATCAGCCTCGACCGTCTGGCGCATAGACACCTCGTACTCCAGCCTATCAGAAGGAAGAAAGAAAAAAACATCTCAGACATTGGTTGTTTATGATAATCTGACTTGAATGTTGGTGTTTTGACATATTTGATATGTTACAGGTGGAATTTCATTTTTGCACACAAAGCTGGATACTCACTTGACTTTAAAGTCGTCTGAAGCGAGGCGTGCGTTGTCACCGGCGATAGCAAGCTCTGCATTGCCCTTGATCATGTTGAATATCTGAGGAAAATGTAAAATAGATTGTGTCGTTTTTGTTCTTCAATTTGTGAAATACACAGACTGTGCACATTCAACGCTTCATGCTTTCCTTTCTCAACCCTCATTTTGATGGACAGTAAATGGTAATGTTCACCCTGATGAATTGTGCGGTGTAAAAAGGACCTTTGATAGCATGCTGTAAATCATGTCGGTCGGCCTAAAACAGAGATTAACATATGATTCACAGTGCACGTCATAAATGTTGTGAAATCAAGCAGCGGGAATGTTAGATGAACTCCCTGGAATGCTAGGGATGTAGTTCTACAGCAACTTCAAATAAATCATCAACAAGAAAACACTGCTGATAGCACAGTAAGTTATATTACATTTATATGGTCAAGAAAGTGGAGAAAGAGAATCTTCGTCAATAAAAAGTGTTGTATGTGTGATAAGACTCTTAAATACTTAAATCACAGACTATGCTTTAGTTTGCCACAGCTACCTCAGCAGGCCCAAATGTGAAATAGATCAATAGACTTTGTGGTCTTCATCCCATACAGTGTCCAAGTGCACTATAGGACCAGTTTCTTTTCATACTGTCTCTAAAACTCGAAAGTCTCAACCAGTGAGACATAAGGAGACCCAGAACTTCATCTCTCCACTCACTTGTTTGACTCTAATGTAATTTGAGTGGTATTTTTGGTGATTCAGATGATCAGGCCAAGCAATACACAAAATCAAGAAGATTGATTGATTCATTGATGTAGCCCCCATGGCTGTTCCATAGGACAGGACTCACTTTAAACCTCAAATCCGCAATGATGGCGTTGTACTTGTCGTAGTCTCTCTCCTCGTGGGGACCTCTGTTCTCGATGACCTCTTTAATCTTCAGCTCCAGCTTGCTGTTGGCCGACTCCAGATTCTTCACCATTTCCAGGTAGTTGGCCAGGCGGTCGTTCAGGTGCTGCATGGTTGCCTTCTCATTCCCAATGGTGAAGGACCCAGAGCTGGACCCCAGGGACTGGAAGCACTGGTGGTCGTACATACCACCGAAGCTGCTGCCGACCCTTGTGCCGTAAGCGGTGGAGATCCTGGTCCCGTAGCCGCCTGCTCCTCCGCTGACACTGCTGGCGTAGGCCCTCTCCACCCGCAGAGGCATGGGCATCAGTGAAGATGGACCGAGAAGCTGAGCACTTTGGCGTTTAATGAGGGGCTCCATTGTTAAAAAAGTGTGGTGATCAAGGAAACTAGAGAAGCAATGCGTCCTAGCTAGCAACCGCTGGCACAGAGGGGTTCAACTGCAGAGAGCGGAGGACAGACGAGAGTCAGGGTGTCTTTTATACTACTCTGAAAAGGTTGTATTTTGTCCTGCCACTCCTCTCCAATCTCTATGGCTTTTTTACCTTTAGCCTCTTGCTTAGACTCTGTCCCCCCACACCCAGTTTGACCACATGGCACTCAAAGAGTACGCCGACTTTACCATGTTAATAGCATGTAGTAAATGAACTGTGCATCGATAGTATGTGATATGAAGTGAAGCTTAATGATTTACACTTTACGGCCCAATCATATATCACTATGAACTCTGAGGTGTAATCTAGTCATAGGCCTAGCTGTTCCTATTTGTCCATAGTTATCTATTGATAGTCAGGACACAATCTAATAAGGTCACACATATTTTCATGGAGATAGAAAGGCCAACCGTCATTCCTCTATCTTCCATTTCCTCCCACAGTTACGACCTGTTTATTTGCTTGTTTTAAAAAAATTCTGCCATGTTACTGTACAATAATACAAGCTAATATATCTCAATACACCTGATGTTCTGTTCTGTAACAAGAAGCTCACACCAAGGCAAATTATTAGAATCGACTTTATTGAAATGTCTGAACATTGCAGCACATCCAGCAGACTTAACTGAACAGAAAGAGAAGATGAGGATGAAATATGACAACACAGTTTTGTTTGACTCCTTTGTTACTGTGAAAATATCAATTGTTTTGGATTGAAAAGAGCCCAACATTCTCCAATTCTATTCAAACTTTTGTAAACACAAACACATACGTAAAACAAAATGATGATGAAATAAATAAAAGATGATTTCGTTTCTGATCTAGTTTGTATCAGCCAATTGAATGTTAATGTGCTGTATAACCAGGAAGTGGTTCCAACCAATCGGGATTCTAATGGTTAGTGCTACATGAATAAGAAGTGAGAAGAACCAATTGAAGTTTTGATCAAAGTATATTTTGACCAATTAGTGTTGTAATGAAGTTATCGAGACTGATGGGAGTGTTGACTGCTGTCCAGGTGTTCAGAGGTCCTTGGTCTGTGTGTTGGAGGAAACCACTTTGCCGTCCACCAGGGTCTGTGTGACGGTCATCACTTTGGTCTTCACTGTTTTGTGGTCATCCATAGCATCGTGCAGGCTGGAGGGGAAATTCAAGAACATATCACTTGTCACGTCGCCTCTCTTGGGCGATTTTGTTTGTCAAATTTTGTTGAAATACAGTGCAGTTTTTCTTGGCTTTGATAACGCAGTCAGCAATCGACACTCACCTGAAGTCACCTTCACCATCCAGCAGCCGCCTGTATGTTGCGATTTCGGCCTCCAGCTTCATTTTCATGTTGAGCAGGACCTCGTACTCTTGTGTCTGGTGCTGGATATTGTTGCGCAGCTGTGTGAGCTCTGCCTCCAGACTCATGATGACGTTGTTGAAAGACTCAATTTCCATGTTGTAACGCATCTCTGTGTCCCTCAGCGTGCCATCCAGAGACCCTTTCTGTTTTGGTCAGGATAGAAACAAAGACAAAGAAAGAACACAGAGGAGAGAAAAGAATGGGTTAAAACTGACAGCAAACCCAACTGACTTATGCAAGCACCATAGCAACAGGTCACTTGAGTGTGAAGGCTATGTCAACAAAGAAAATGGGAGTGTGTGTTCAAGTGAGAGTGCTGAGCATTGCAGTGAGTACAAAATAAGCGTGAGGTAAATGAAGCGTGTGCTGAGTGAGTGGTTCTCACCAGGCTCTTCTGTGACTCCAGTTCGATCTCCAAGGTCTGTAGCTGTCTGCGCAGGTCATTGACTTCTGTCTGGGCACCCTTCAGGGCCTCTGTGTTCTGGCTGACCTGACTCTGCACTTCTGTAATCTGAAGTAATGATTGATAGTACATATTGAGCAATACTTTATACTGATGTTTATACGTTTGAAAATGCATTGCTTCTTATTCTTATTCCATAAAGGCTTCACAGACTTGCACCGTCTTGATGTGATAAACATGATGATTTCTTAAGACAATCTTGAGAACGTCTTAACTAGCTAAACATTTACCTGAGATTCGTGCCACAATTTGAGCTCCTCCTGGTTCTTCAGTGCCATCTTCTCATACTTGGCCCTAATCTCTGCCATGATCTGGGCCAGGTCCTGTCCTTTAGGAGCGTCGACATCCACCTGGACTCCGGACTGGGCGATCTGGTTACGAAGCTCCATCACCTCCTAAACAGAAGAGAAAGGGTAGAACATACATAATGAGAAACTGAAGAATGGTTAGACGTAATATGGAGTCAGGGACTATAGGTGAATATGGAATATTGTCCAAGTTAAATAAATTAAGTGAGCACTCGTGGATTCTACAACATAGGAATTGTTTTAATTGTGCTGTGCTCTGACTCCTGGTCCCTTTGCTGCATTGCTGACGTATTGGTGACTTCTGTGTCCTTTTAAAATGAGGTGCGTAATACTTCAGTCAGATGGCTGGGTGTTGGCTTATGCCTTTGGATGATAGTAATTTGAATTCTGTGGACAGAGCTTACCGCAGAATTCCCATTCAGATCTACAAAACCTCCCTCTTCCCACAGTTTGCTCATGTTAAAGCCTTTCAGTCTGTCTGGATAGGACAGTTTGCTGTGTGGTCTGTGCTCCCTTGAGCATATATGTTGATGCTTAGGGGATGATTGAGAGGAACCAGCAAACAAATATTAGTTCAGGTCTTCAAGCTGAAGATATATTTGAGTTAGTTTAGAACAACACTCCAGAAGTCATCCGTGACGCAGGCACCAGCTTTGTATATAACCTATATAACCTGACTAAGGAAAGGTTTCATACATAAATTCTATGGCCCTAAACTCTGGAATTCACTTCCAGAAAACATCAGATCCATTAACACTGTCAGTAGTTTCAAAAAGAAACTGGAAACTCATCTGTTTACTGCTGCTTTTATCTAGGATCTAGGATCTAGATTGCTATAAAGAGAGTCCTTAGCTCCGTGGTTCTACATCTTCTGTTTTTCTATTATTTGTTTCTATTATTGTTTTTATATTATTGTATTATTTCTATTATTGTTTTTATATATAATTATCTGCATTAAACCCAGTTGTTTTTTCCTGTATGTTCTGTAAAGCACTTTTTAAAAAGTTTATTATTATTATTATTATTATCATTATTATTATTATTATTATTATAAAGGGTATGGCACCACAGTCTACAGAGTAGAGTGAAGCACAATGTTCATCATAGTGAGATGTTCATGTTGAGTGTAGATGTGATCACACTCACGTTGTCATGGTTCTTCTTGAGGTGGATGAGCTCCTCCTTCAGGGACTCGATCTCGCTCTCCAGGTTCATGCGGCCCATGTTGGTGTCATCGATGAGTTTCCTCAGACCGACAATGTCAGCCTCCACAGACTGGCGGATGGCCAGCTCAGACTCAAACCTGAACACAGGGTAGAACAGAGCAGTCAGCATAATTATGGTATAGCTGCGCTCATTCTCAATGATTGGATTTTAAAAAAAGTTCTTAGTAGGGTTTGCTGTGTTGAAAAGATTTGGCTCATCAGCAACAAAGCTTTTGACATACAGTAGCCTAAAGAGGGCTACAGTACGGCTTTGGTGATGTGTCACATGCTCTGGCAACCATAGTGGAGGTCCACAGCTCTTGCATAACAATACTTGTGAAGAGTAGTGGTTGGAAGTTTGGATCTTTTTTCAGATCTTCGGATCTCCTTCAGTCAAATGAACAAATCTTTTCGAGTCGGATCACGGATCAAAGAACAAAAAACTAGTCTAGGTACCGGTCGGATCACAGAAGTGTTGCCTGCAAGGCCATAGGGAAATAGATTTTAATGCCATGACAGATAATAAATTACATTTATTTTCACACTGCAGCTTAGCAGTAGACAAATAGTACAGCCAACATTCTCATTTTCATAATCAATCATCATAATTTGGTTTATTTTGGCACATGAAGAAACAATGCTCCTGTGTCTGATCTACTTTAGTACAGACACATCTACATACCAGATAGAAACCATCTACTTTCGTACAGACACATCTACATACCAGATAGAAACCATCTACTTTAGTACAGACACATCTACACACCAGCTAGAATCCTAACAAATCGTTTAGTAGGGCTCAGTTGGTCGGACATCTTTGTGAGGCCCGAGCATGCGCAAATCCAAGAACGAGAAGAACGAAATGAACGATCCACTTGCAGATTTGTTCAAAAAGAACAAATTGTTCATGATTCGCCCATCGCTAATGAACAGCTGGTTGAGTTTCTAAACTAATGACTTGGCCATCACAACAGTATGAAATAAACCTGGTTGATTTATGTGCTGTTTTTGACTGGAAACTCATAATTTCATCACCGATTTTGTGTAATGTCAGCTTCTAACGATAGTATTAGCTATCTGTCACTATCCTTTGCTAACACATCTGAATTGCAACGAGCTAACATCCAGTAGAAGCTAACGTTCTGGTTATTGTAGTTGCATGTCAACATTAACATTGGTTAATGTTAGCTAACTAACAAAACACAAAGAGCAACTGTTTGTTTAGGTTAACTGAGCTGACGCTTTCAAGTTACAACAGAGAGATTAAGACCTAAGGGTAAATACAAGAGAAGACAACCTAACAAGTCTACTTTAGCAGACAGTTCACTTTTACTTATTTATTATTACCCACACCACTTTTTTACTCGTCTGGTTATTAGATATTTAGTTATATCTGAACCAACCTCCATGCCAGCCATGGTTACTAGCTACGAGTTTTATGATGCAATGGCAACTCCCAGACACAAGTCCCTCATTGCATCATGACACTGTGACGTTCATCCTTACAACCATTCAGCAATAAAACAGGGTGTGTCATTGCAGCTGTGTAGATTAAGTTTTACAGTCTTGGCGGTCTTACTTTACTCTGAAGTCATCGGCCGCCAGGCGAGCATTGTCGATGTTCAGCACCAGGCGGGCGTTGTCAACAGTAGAATCAAACACCTAGAACAAGATTAGACCACAATGGAAAACATTTAGACTACGAACCAACAACAATGGAAAACGCAGACAATCACATTTACACTAAGAACTGACAAAACATCAAATATTTACTGTCTGAATCAGTCTAGCTTCTGCCATGTTTGGTTTTAATATCCTTCCTTTTTAGGCAAATTAAACAAATTTGAGACATTTGTTTTGTCTATTGCTGGCGAAGGAAGTCATAGAAATAAAACTAATATATATTAAATAAATAAACTGAGGGCTTTTTGGATCATTACTCGTGTCACTTAGTGATACTGCCTTAAGGACAGTGCACAGAATCATTTGATCGTGTATAATTGTGTCTTAAAATCCAGTTTTTCTGCAAAGGGGGTGAGATATTTTCACTTGTTTCCAATGCAATGTCACCTGATTCTTGGAACAGGTTGATTTGAATTGAAAACAAGTCACCCCGTTGACAGATATTTTCACTTAGAAAAAGAAAAATCTAATATGGGTGTTTATTCTGATGAGATAAGTCATTGTAATGGGTTTTGTGAAAGTGCTGTGTATGTGTGTAAATGAGAACAGTGCCAGCGATGGTTTTAAAAGACACCTGGCACCAATATTTGCTCAGCAGTCACAGTAAGGTAGATAAGGGCTGAGGTGGATGGAGGCATACAGGTGTCAGAGTCCATGAGCCAATCATCAACTGCCAAGCAGCAACTGTTTGTTCGCTGCTAAGGAACAGGATCATTCCTGTCAGCAGGATGGAGGCAGGTGATTTGCATGTGTGTGTGTGTGTGTGTGTGTGTTTGTTTATGTGCTTTACTGGGTTGGGTTTCCTGTTGTTGCTGGTATGAGAATCTTTGTTTTCTTAGTGGGTGGCTGAGGGCTGAGGTGGAGGGCACCATTCGAGCCAGTAACATTTGTGTCATGAAAAAAGAAAAATAGCTCTCATATGACCCTGGGCTGTTGGGACGGCTGGAGGCCATTGGATGTTAGTTGAATAAACAGGCAAATATTAAATGCCTGTTTTAGTAGTCATGTAATGTTGTGAGAATGATTATTGAACCTGAGATCTTATGGTACTGTTAAACTTGTTTTCCCCTTTTTTATTTCAAGTGAAGGTTTGCAGACCTTGATGCTGGTATCTTTCACTCCCACAAGGGGAAAAAAGACTTTCTCTTATTGGCAGACCTTCCCACAGGGAGACCATATAGTAATACTGCCATTTTCCATAGTTAAATTGCTACCGCAGACATATAGTCATTCACATGTGGGTGTTTCTCCTGCTATGCCCAAATGATCAAGTGACCGGAATGTTCCATTTGGAAATGTTCAACCAGAAAATGTGGTTTGAAACTGAGCGTGGCAGTGTGGAGGGTTATGCAGTCCTGTTCTCTGTCAGTGCTCCTGTTGCAATATTTTCTTTTCCTTCCTCCTCTTTGCTTTCCAGACGGAAATCTTTTTTGCACTAATTCACTGAGCTGGATGTGAATGAATGGGGCATTTCAGATAAATGTGATCTTAATCGTGTTTTTCAATTAATTACTTTTAAATAGGCAGTGCTCACTGAGCCAACAGGCTCCACCTTGATAATACCTTGATAAAACTACTATCAGAAATACCAGGCATTATCAACTCTCAAATGATTTACTTTTAGAGCTTAATTTCATCAAGTTACTATAGTTGAAAGTTAATTAAAACAACCTTTGGACAAGAAACACTGGCAAAGCAGTCACTCAAGTGGACATATTGTAGTTGTGGTTCAGCCATTTGAAACCATAATGTTGTGTCAGGTTCTTTTCCCCTTCCACCACCTTACCGGTTTAATATTTTGTATACACCTTAGTGCTGGTCCATCCCGTTGTGCAATAACTTTTGTGTCACAATGAATAATGAGAAAATGACTCCTCCATACTGTTTCCGGTCCACCTGCCCATACAGTAGCAACTAGTACTGTGTTGAGGAACTCAGCTTTAACCCCCACTATCAGGAATGAGTATTGATGGTGTAAGATTTGGGCCAAGTTGTTCTCTGTCTGATAACATAGACATAGCGTTTACAGGATAAAATACTGTTCATGCAAGTTGTTCTGACCCCCACTCCCCAACTGTTACCAGGCCCTCTAAATCATCTATGCACATTCCTTAGACCCCCGCCTCTCTCCCTTCCTCTCCAGACCCCTCACTTTGGCACTCATCTTTCAACCCATCCACATTACCTCCCTGCTTCCCTCCCTCCATCCTCCTTCCTTCCCCTAGAACCCCCTCCCCCTGCTTTTGTCTAACAACTCAACCCATGCACAATCTCCTTCCTCTCTCCTTCCCCCTCCCTCCCTCCTTTCACATCCAACAGGCCCCCTCACCTTCCTCCGCAGGTCATCCAGGATTGCCTGGTACTTGCTGTAGTCTCTGAAGTCGGGTCCGCTCTTCTCCAGGGCCTCCTTGATCTTAATCTCCAGCTTGTGGTTGGCCTGCTCCAGAGTCCTCACCGTCTCCAGGTAGTTGGCCAGGCGGTCGTTCAGGTTCTGCATGGCAAACTTCTCATTGCCCATGATGTTGCTGTTGTTCCCGCTGCTGCTCACCTGCACGTTGCTGGAGAAGCCTCCCATCCCGGCCCCCATCCCGGCCCCCATCCCACTGCGGAGTCCAGCACTAGAGACACTTGAGATGCGGGTCCCCTGGCCACCGGCCCCTCCATAGATACTGCTGGCCCTGTAGACAGGGGCAGTGGAACGGCTGATGGACATAGAGGGAGCCCTGCTAGTGGTGGAGGAGCGCATAGAGTACGTTTTTTGGAAACTCATTGTTGCTGGAGAGTGTGAGACTCAGGGAGAAAGAGCGTGAGAGAGAGACAGGCACAGACTGGGCAGGCAGAAATGGGAGCTCAGAGACACAAGGCAGGAGGAGAGGGGAAGCCGTTACAAATATATAAACCTAGAGGGCCCTCGGGTCCGCCCCAGACCACTCCCCCTCCCCCTGAGTCACCTCCCTCTTTTCCACAAGCCTCAACCACAGGACTGTTCAGAGCATGCCTTTGTGCCTCACGTTTCTGAGTTGGCAAATTTACCGGAATTCAGTAAGTTTAACTTACAGAAGTCAAATAGGCGTGAATGGGACAAAATCAGATTTTGATTCAGTTTACTGATTGAATCTTTTTAAAGATTGTGTATCCTGGGTATGAGCCTGTTTGACCTTTTTTATTCTCCCAGCTTTAGTCATTTTAATAGATCATTGTGGTGTTGGTCAATCACGATAATCTCTTGTCAGTAGGACTAAAAACATCTACCCTTCATGACTTGTGGATAAATGGAATCTGCTAATCATAGAGAATGTGAAGCTTAAAATGGATATAGTAGGAGCCGTATTTCTTGACCTCAGGAAGGCTTTCGACACATCGTCTACTCTGAGACATGGGAGTGCCCCAGGGCTCTATTTTAGGACCTTTATTATTCAGTTTGTATAGCAATGATCTGCCTAGTGTCTGCAATGGGTGTGATATTCAAATATACGCTGACAACACCATGATCTATGTACACACCAAAAAAAAAGAACAGGCTGCACTTAAACTTACCTCCACAATGGTAAATGTAACCAAATGGCTTACAGATTCCTGCCTACACCTGGACACTAAAAAGACAGTCTGCCTTTTCTTCACAAAGAGGGCTTGCAAATCACCAGAACCAGATGTATACAGAATGTGTCTGGTGAGAGGTTCCAGGTGTTTAGTTTACAGTAGTTTAGTTTATTGTGGATCCCCATTAGCGGACGCAGAACACCAGCTAATCTTCCTGGGGTCCAAGTCCAGGTAGTGTCTGATTTTAAATATTTAGGTATTGTCCTTGATTCTAATCTCTCTTTTTAAAAGCAGGTAAAAAATGTGACAAAGATCATAACATTTAATCTGGTTAATTTTAAGTACATAAGAAACAGTCGAACTATACAGGCTGCAAAACTGTATTTGAATGCAATGATGATCCCTTACCTGACTTATTGCTTAACCAGCTGGGCACAGGCCAGCAGCACAACGTTAAAATCTATTCAAATTCTTCATAAATAGACTTTAAAAATATTTGATTAAAAAATGACGAGTTACCACCACTGCACTATTCCCACTAAACATGAACTTTTGAGCTGGGATAACCTCACTAAATTCTCTGATGGGTGTCTTGTTTTGAAAGTTCTTCATGGTTTGGCTCCATCTCCACTTAGTTTATCAAACAAATTGCTCAAAGTAGACACACTAGATCTGTCTCAAAAGTTGATTGTGTCATTCTGTACAGGACAAGCTCTTTTAGCCAGTCTGCATTCTCAGTGAAAGCAAAGACGTACACCATATTTAAAAACAACCTTAAGGAATGGCTTATTGCCAATCAGTTGTGTGTGCATGAATCATAACCTCTATGCAAAACTTTACACTGCATATTAATACTTTGTTTTTCTGTTTGCTACCCTGAGCCTAATAACTGCCTGTACGTCTTGTTTATCTTTTGATAGTTAATGGTAGTCTATGATACTGCTATTGTTGTGTTCACCTGCTTGTACGTCATGCATGTTTTTCTTGTGTTTTTTTTAGTGAATGGCTTATAACATCTGGCCACAGGGACTACAGTTGAAAATTACTTGGCTAACACTGGCACATTTACCTTGTCATTAATTAATGTGTATATAAAATAAAAAATCTTCCTTTTGGATCAGGTATGAATTTGCATAAACAATTAAAGTGAGGAAATCTTTCCAAATTCGCCACCCACGTTAGAAATGGTTAAAATTCATTATAAATGACTTCACACTACTCATTGTGGGATGGTGGAGGGTGTGGGATGTGTGGAATGCCATCAGGAGAAGCTTATTGAGAAATGACTGGGGTTGGTTCAAACGATTTCTCATACAATATCATCATTGTCTTTAGTCACTGTCTTGTAGTTTCGGTCATGGCATGTCACACCTGGAGAAGCAGGTGTGAGATTCATTTCATCAGAGCTCAGAACAATATCACATCCGTTGCATCACGCACATTTCAACACAGTCTGTGAGAAGGAGAAAGGGCAATGACCTAAACAATTCCTTAGGTCCATGGGTGACTCTGTGCTTAACACTTAGTTCCTAATAACACATATGTGCTGTATACTTCTTAACAGCTCTTTTCAGGGAGAAAGGAGCATCTGCAGCCATGTGAAATAGTTTTAAATGCCTCAATGAAGAGCAGCAGACTAAAAGTGTAACTTTAAATCAGATCATTGTATTTCAGATGTTATGTCTGTTGTGTGTCCTAAGCAGCCGGACGTGTCTGATTGCCCCCCGTCCCGCTCGAGGATATGGCTCACAAACAAAGGAACAATAACTGTGTCCCCTTAGTAGAAATGCAGGAACAAAGGCGTCTCTAATCTAGTAAACATATTCAAGAAGCTCCCCTGCAGTTTTTTTGAGCACAGGGACATTCCCCAAGCATTACCTCTAAAGCCACAGGCTACTGGCTTCTAATGAGGGAGAACTCCCACTTTTATCTTTTCTTTTCTTTTCTCTGTTCTTGTCCTTCCCAGCATTCTGCATTTCACGTTTCTGTTTCTCTTGTTGGTAAGTTGATGCCACTCGATGCGTTCAAGAGAATAAAAGCACAGAATGGGTGGGGATGTGTTTGTAGATGCTTAAAGTGTTCACATACCTGCCTCACTGCTGTACTCTTAAGACGAGTTTGTACACAGACACCTACAGCAAATAATGAAGCAATAATAATTTAGTCTTGTTTGGATAGTTGTAATTTGCTTTGCCAGCCCATGATCTAACTGCGTTACGTTTTGTGATTGTCTGGAGTCATGTTCAGTCTCATCCTTCCTAAATGCTTTTGTTTATTCTACAGGAAGGAACATGAGACAGGATATTAAAGTATAAAAGATATCCTGGTGAAATAAAAACAACAGTCTACCCCTCCTACTGTCAGCGAGCAGGAGAAACAAAGGCATTCTTGTAAAGCATAGCAATAAAAGTGACTTCATAGGAGGTTGACGCAGAAGATGAATTATTAAAATGAATTGAGAACAATCTTTTTTTAAGCATTTGTCAATAACAAATAATTGATATAAAGCCTATTTGTAAGTTCCTGTTATATTCATAAGCCCTTTACGAGGCACTTTGTTTCTCTAGAGAGAGAGATGGATTTCTGAGGAACACATCAGACAGCCTAAACTATTACCCCAAATAAACAGGGCCCCACAGGGTCTTTGTCATGGTTGGCTGGTGTTCTTGGCTAGTCTAACAGCATGTGGGTGGCGGCTGCAATGTCTTGTCTGGTCCTGATGGGCACCACGCCCAACAGAGAACACACAGATGAAGGTACAGACGACACAGGTCTTGCAATGCCAGTCACCAGATAAGGTTGACAGGTTTCCCATTCATAGGGAAAATGGTGTAGCATAGGCCTCCATGCTTTTCTATGCAAAGCGAGGTGAAACACTTAACAATACCTCAAATATCTCAAAGACAATAACTTTTTAATGCTCAGATAATCCCTATATTACAATTTTTTTACCTAAATTTGTACTTCTTTCTTCAATGACTCAACTTTATATAGAAAACTCCACCCCAGTTACAGTAGCAATATTATATATATATATTTCTTTTTTTCTGTCAGTTAAATTCATATGACTTCCTGTTGCACAATGCTACACAAATTAAACACCCACTTGTGTACTTGTGAACACTTTTCATCACTTATAAAATTGAGACACACAGTTCTTCGTGGGTGATTCACTCTTGTCACGCAGCGATGATACCTTGCTAATACCGTAAAGGTTTTGGCCCAACATCAAGAATTTGTTCCTCAGAATGTCGCCCTGATAGTCATCACCCACCATGAATGGTTCCTCTTTCTGCCAGATACTAAGTCTGTCTACTCCTCCAAGGGGCAGTGTAAACTTTGTTACCCTTCATGACATTACTAGATTATTTATGCCTTCAAATCTGATTAAAATGTTATCTGTCATATATTTGTTTGTAGAGAATAGAGGATTTGTTTGGATAGAGACCAGGAAGCATGTACATGATTTAAATATTACAACCTTTGTGGGAAAAAACCCTTCATAATGCAAATATTTGGACCTATAAAATCCATTTATAACCGACTGTATAATTTCAGAAATGTACACCTGTCACGCTAAAGACATGCTGTAGATACATTTCCATTTGGAAGCGTACTGTGCCTTTAATGCAGGTGTGAATCAGAGAGCGAGTGCCAGCCAACCACCAGACTAACGGCCCACATAGCTTGGCTTGGGAGTGGTAATGAGGGTAAGCTCTGTCTACTCTACCCAGCCAGCCGTATCAGCATGGCGTGATAACAGGCTGTGGACCAGGATGGAGGCCGGTTCTTCCTGAGTCTGACAAGTCACAAGTGAGTCATGTCTGTTCTGTGTTGTGGGAAAGGTGCTGCCAGATTATGGTCTAACCTCTGCTGGATGTGTGGGTGGGAAAAAGGTGACGAACATGCATTCATATGGAATTTAGTACCTGAGAGTCAAAGCCACCTGGAATGCTACAACGGTTCTGTTTGGACAGTGCGCTGTTTGTTTGCAAGGCTTGTGTGTGTTTTGCAATGTTTGGTTGATCTTTTGCCCACACTGAGCCTGTTCCCACCTGGCATTAAAATGTGTCCTGGGTGATCAGATCACAGATCTGATGTCTGAGCACGCCCGTTTCCACCTGGTATTAACATGCGTCTCGACACTGACCACTTGCTATCGGATCTCACTTCCCCGCTCTATATGCAAATAAACACGCACATCATTTCCGCCTACGAAGACCAAATGCAGTAGTTGTTTACTAGCGGGAGACAGCACTGCACTAAACCGTGGCTAGTCTGGCTAGTCAACATCAAAACTATTCATTGGCATGTTCCAGGGAAACCAATTCGCCCAAGATGCTTGACAAGCCCGACCTACGTGATTTCAGAACCAGCTTATTCGATTGGCGTGCGAATGAGTACATACTTCCGCTACACAGATGAGTAGGCGGTCCTTCAATGTGTCTCTGGACACATTGCATTTCTACTATTATACGAATTTGGATTTATGCGGTCCAGACCACCTCTGAATGTGGTCTGAGCTATCGGATCTAGACATCGGATTTATGAGTCTTGAGGCCGTTTCCACCTGGTATTAACATGCATCTTCAGTGATCGGATCACTCAGGACGCATGTTAATGCCAGGTGGAAACAGGGCCACTGAGTTTATACACTGTCCTATGATGGAGCATCGTTCACAACCCAGTTTAATTTTGACCATCAGGTCTCTTAGCTGAAGCCCCTTTTGCCAGAATAAAAACAAGCTATCAGTAACTGGGCTGGCCTGAACTGAGACTATAGCGTTCTTGTTCTAGCTCGACCCATCCCTCTGCTGTTCTGACCTAGGAGGTCACAAAACACCCACAGACAACACTAAATCACACAGAACCAGAGAACCACCATTGAGAACTCATACTTAGAGGCCTGGCCAAGGGATGGTCCATCTGACCTCGAGTCAGATTATAGCCGAGCCCGTGGCCATTTAGTACTCAACACCTCATTCAGTGGGAGAACAAACCACCATAGATGATTTTCTGTGGAACTTCGATTAAAACTCCTACACAGACAAGAGCCCTTACTCCCGCACTCACTCACTGGCTTACTCACTCACACACTTCAGGCACATCAGCTGCCTGTACGTGTCTGAACCCTATGAACACCTCACTTCGGATGCTATGCAGCAGGTAATGATATATTGTACACACAGATGGCAGACGGCATTGTAATCCAGTAAAGGCATAAAGAACCTGTAATGACTCACTGAAATACAGATGGGGACATGTATGTGTAGACAATTCACAGGTGGTGAACGTTCCTGCCAGGTGTCGTCTGGTCTGTGACACTGTGATATCGGGAACTGTGTATGCGTGTGCTTTTATAACAACATTATCATGGTACACACAGTCTGCTGGTGAGTAAATGACTAACTATTCCTGCTACTTCAGGTCTGCCGGGATGCAGGGAGGGAGATAAAGCAGGACTGAGGTGGTGATGTTTTGAGTGGAGATGATTGGAAGTGCAAACACAAGATAAGGTTTGAACTTTACAGAGGGCTTTGATTAATTGGCTGCAAAGCTCCGCAGCTTTGATGAGCAGGTTCAGGCAGTGATGTTTTAGTGAATGAAAAGGTGAGTAAACTGTGAAACACTATATGATCAACACATGAACACAAGAATAAAAGAGAAAAAGAGAGACCTAGCATGGCTAACCCAACAGGAACATTTAAAAAAATCTATAAAAAAACTTCAATGATTCCTATTGGTCACAATGTCTATGACCTTTGATGCCCCGGTCAAGACCATGCTGGTCAGAACATATTGGCTTGTACATTGATTTATCTTTGGATAAATGTATATAATAGCAGCTTCAGGTAGGTAAACTATGTTAACATATACAAAATGTGGGTCATCTTACACTCAACTACATCTCAGATTCAGATTCAGATTCCTTTATTTAGCCAATGTGTAAAACACAGAGGAATTTGTTGCGGCAATACATGTGTGTGTTTGATACTTAATCTCTGGTGAAGGGACAGAAAAGGTTTGTGAGAGTAAGACCCCAGAATGGCAGATGGAGTTGATAAAATCTTTATTGGAGCGTAAAGAGGTGTGGAAAGGTGCATAGATGAAAGGTGAGGTCAGAAGTCACCGGCCTAGGTGGGGTCAGGTCAGAACGTGGGCTTTGTGTTCTGCAGGGTGGAGCCATGGAAGAAATGACGAGGAGGGGAAAGGCGCTGAGGTGAAAATGTGAAAAGTGAAAAGTTTACACTAGGGTAAGAAATAAAGGGACTCAGAGTCAGAATGACTCTAGATGTTAATTAAATCCACCTCAAACTGGGATGATGGATGCAAAAATACACCTGTAAAAATAGGATAGAAAATGTCAAAATAAAAGTACAACTGATAAACTCAAATTCTTAAAATAAAGAAGATTTGGATGAAATTGCCACATAAGCCCCGATGAGAATCAGTTTGTGTGACTCACAGCATATGGTCAGCATATAAGAGTGACTGTGTGGTCCATGTAATGTGCAGCACCTTTGAGTTTAGGGTCAGGAGTATTCTACGCAGGAAGACTGGGAGTAAAACAGCATGCTGGATAGAGGGGAGAAGGGTTAATCAGCGTAATTGTAAAGGAGGAAGAGTTCTGAATAGGAGCGTTGTTCTAGCAGGGTGTGTGACCACCTATAATGTCTAGATCTGGAGGGGTGGAGGCTGCAGGAAAGGGACATGGAGGGTGTGTCAGGTGACAGGTCTGGGAAAAAACAGCACTATAGGGTGGAGAGTTTAGCATAGATGAGCATTAGATGAGCGGTCAGGGAGGAGGCGAGGTTTTAGGTTATGGATGGAACTAGCAGTTACAAAACAGGGCTGGGCCAGGATTTGACGCACAGCTTCTGCATTTAAAGGAAATGAGCTAAAATAACAAATACATGCAGAAGTGCACGTCCATGCACACACTAAAATGCCGGGTGCATGGTTATTTCACTCTTGTTCACTCAACTCTGATAAATTCCATCCTTCTTTGTCACTCTTTCTCTCTTTCACACGCTCAGACATTCTCCGTCCCAGCGTCTCCTCCTCTTCCCCATCGCAGCCCACATTCCCTCAGTAATTGCTCCCAGGATCCCTCCCTCTGACGCAGACCGCTGCTAAGGAAGGAAAGTTCCAAAATTGTCCCTCCGGGTTCTCATGGCAACGGGAAACAAAATTTTCCAGCGTTCATTTTGGGAGAGCGATTTGCCCAGGAAGCCATATTTACGATCCCACTGGGCCTGTAGGGCCTGTATAGCCGCCTCGAGGTGATCCCTGCGGGAGTTGACACACCACATTTCACAAACACGCGCAAGAACACAGCGGAGTAGCCAGTAGCTTGCCTCTGTGTTTGAGCAGCTTGAGACACAATGGGCTCATTTGAGTGTACAGGCACAGTGTGGAAAAAAAGGAGTCTGAGGCACTCTCAGTCTCAGTCAAGGGTAAAAAGAGTGAAAAGAAGCAGCCACGAATGAACGAACACTGTCTAGTATCAAAGAATGCCAAAACTGGCTCAGTTTGAAAAGAAGCAGCCATTGATTGAGATGTGTTCGAGTGCTGGAATGAGACAAAGACTTGAGTATTCCTGCTCACACCAGAAGCTTTTTGATGTCAGTACATTACATGCACTTCATCAATTGAAGAGCCTGTTGTCATCCTGAATACGAGTATCGTAGTAAAAAAGAGGTTTAAAAGGCTCAAACTGCCTGCATATAAACCACGATAGCAACCGTCAAAACAACTCACGGTAGTTTCATGGGAATAGGATTAAACTAGCCTAGCGTGCATTTGAAGTAATCACACTGATCAAACAGCCAGAAACTCAATGAGATTAACTGGCATTCCCCTTGTTTCCCTGCTTCCCATTGGTTCTCAAGGTATGTGGCTATATCTGTGCCATCTGCTGACTCTTTTTTTCAAACTCTATGTCTATTTCAGGTCCTGAGTGACTCATACCTCCCATGCAATTACCTCCTAACTGCCCAGCAGTCGGCTACCAGATTGTAATGGAACGTGCAGAGCGGGAGGCCATTTCTGGGAAACCCCTTCTAGGAGGGGTGTCCCACTACCAAGGAAACCCTCTACATCCCCACCCCCTCCTCGCCACTGTCAGACGTCGTAAACGGCCATAGGGACTTCTGGAAGCCATTACATTTTTCCAGCTGCTTTCCACATCTTCCAGTGCTTTCCACTCCTCCGCTGCTTCTTTTTTTCCATGCCACGCCGCTGTGGCAGCGTATGGTTTTAATTCATTCCCAGAAGGCGGGAAAAGCATCGCGCTCTTATTCTCTACACCTACGCCCCTCGCTGTAGCCTGTGTAAGTACAAGCACAGGCAAACGGGCACGTAGACAGGTAGAGATGGACAGAGAAGAAGACAGAGCAGCAGAAAGAGAGAGAGAGAGGTATAGACAGAAGGGGGGGAGTTGATAAATGCCTCATATGTTCACTAGGAGCAGCATATGAGTATGAAAAGGAGGGTAGAGTTTCAATCTGCCCTCTCACACACAATTTGCAATCTGACTGTACCGTGCCAGCAGCCTCTCTGATGGCGCTGTTTCTGGTGTCGTCAATCTGGCAACCACATGTTGGCATCTTGGGAAGTCAGGCAGTAGGCCATTCAATGACCTTTCCAGAGCCGGTGTCCAGACAAATAGTGTTACCGCTCAGAAAGACCTACCAACACCATGTGCGCATGTGCGGCGCGTTTAAAAAATATTCCAGAGGACACGCCCATCCTTTTAAACTACCCAGCATTTCATGGTGAGAGAGCTTCTACAGGTAAATTACATTAGTTAGATAATGAATATTTCTTATTTTTCAGGCGTTTCGAATAGCATAACTAGCTGTTTGGGTGCATGAAAATAACATTATTTTCTCTCCTTTATTTATACTCGAGAATACACTGAGTTTTAAAACTCATTTACGGTGTCATCGAGTTAATTTACATTACATTTACAATACATTATATTACAATCCTTTAAACATAATGTGACAGTAATTACAATTTTGAAAACAAAACAATTTGAGAATATATTACAAAACAATCAATTAAAAACAGTTGCATATTGTGGTTACCTGTTTGGTTACCAAGGTTGTAAACCGACCCATGGACACCAGGGTAGTTAATGCCAATGTACCTCGCAGGGTATTTTGTGAGTCAGGAGCACAGAAACCAAAGGCAGATTTACCAAATTCAGTGGAGACATTAGGCACTTTAAGTGTAAGCCGATCATTGGATCGTGTATGACAAAGTCAGAGGACCATTCCAACATTGAAGTAATATACCTTGGACAGTCTCCAATTATGGCTTTATATAAAAATAGATGCCAATGTAGCTGACGTCTCTCCGCCAGATGTTTTTTTTTTGCTATGAAGACATCACTGATACAATTCCTAAAGTTACAGTACATTTTCTTATCTAGTTTAGCTAGTATCTACTCTATGGATATGCGAAAGTTCAGATACAGTTAATATGCACGACAAAGACATTGCTAGAATAGCATTTCAGCCAAATTTAGCTGAGTACACACAAGTCCCAGTGACTGTCTATATGTCATTGCCTGCAAGCTCATTGAAAACAGTGGTACAGTAGGTCCTCGATGTTACCTTCCCGTCAGGCTCACCTACCCACATCTTAACCACATTAACCTAGGTCATTCTGATAAATGTCCCTTTCCTGTCAGGTTGAGCTACCCTTATTCTATCCACATTAAATATGTAGTAGCACAATCTTATCTACATTTACTTCCTGACAGCTTGAGCTACCATGGTTTTAATGAGAGTAGCTCATTTTGAATGTGGAGCTCAGTCTATCATACAAGTCTGACAGCTTGAACTATAGCTCATCCTGAGCGGGTAGCTCAGTTTGTCAGAACACCAGTCCTCCCTCCATTAGTCTCTCATAGGCTGTTAGAGCTGAGTTAGAGCTATAGAGCTATACAAATTTGTGAATTAATGAATTCAGGTGCATCGTTGGATTCTTATGATATTTTATGTGAAATGTTGAACGTCCATGCATTCTTCAGTATTTTCTCTCATTGTTCTTTTTTTATTTTTCGCAATGAGGCGACAGCGTCTGGTTCTGTCTATTTGTGTGTGTGTGTGTGTGTTTGTGTGTGTGTGAATGCATGTATGCCAGCCTTCGCATACATATACTGTACAGTATGTACAGTATGCAAGGGTGCTAATGTGTATCTGTATATGTGGGCACGTCATGGTTCCTCTCCGTGTGTTTGTGTGGGTGCATCTGGTTGTGTGTGTGTGTGCGTTACATGCATCAGTCCGCCTCCTCCCTTGACCTTTGACCTGGGAGTGGCAGCCAAAGACCAGAAACTCAGAGGAAGAATGCAGAAGTTGCCAGACTCAGGCTTCACTCCTTCCTTCCCCTCCCTCAACTGTCCAGCTTCCCCAGTCGCTCACATTCTCTCTCTGTTTTTCTTCATGTGTAGTTCACTGCCTATCAGACGCTTTTTTATTTATTTATTTTCCCCTCCCCTCCCTTCCATCCCTCTCTCAACTCTCTTATCTCCCTTGTATAATCGTGGCTTCTGATCCCTTTTGGGGCCCATCTCCTTCCCTATCTTCTGACCTTCTATCATTCCTTCTGTTTCTCTCCTCCTCCCTGTATCTCTTCTTTTCCCACTCTATTTCTTCCTCTTTATATCTGCTGCACCTCTCAGCTGTAATTTTGGACACCGATCTTGCTCTGGCCTTGTGTCTCTTTTCTTTTTTCTTCCCCTCTGCTTCGATCCACCCCTTCCTCCCTTCCTCCCCCCTGATCCTCTCAGCTGTATTATAGGGAACCTAATCCTACTCTAGCTGTCTACTTTCTATCTGTTTCTGTTTTCTTTCTCCCTCCCTCTTTACCTCCCTTTCTCCTCCTGACCTTCCAGCTGTACGGTTGTATTCTGATCCTGTTCTGCGGGCCCACAGGAATGTGCTGTTTGTACATAAACATAAGAAGACGACTGATAAGAACTAATCTGCGCAAGTACAGACCAGTAACACAATCCTATCAGGGGAACTCTGCAGGAAGGAAGACATGGTTTGCCCTCGAGTTTACTCTGAGGTATTAATCATCGTTGATTCGCTGATCTACTCAATGTGCAGTTCAAAACTATACTTGGATAGTTACTATATGAAACTGAAATCCGGGACCTAAAAATCATTCTCATTTATATACAAACTTTTATTAATGGATAGACCCTTGAGAGGAACCATCTCGTTTTCGAGGGGGTCCAACACAAAACATACAATACAATACAACTGACACAATCACATACAACATACATACTGTAAAAGCTCTCATTTACCGACCCACTCACACATTATTCCCATAAACCCACAACACCCACACAAGATAAGTAGGAGTAGATACCTCAAAACATATGCAGTAATAATAATAACAGATAGACAGTAGTAAATTTAATAAATTTAATTTCCAAATAGTTTCCCAAGCTGTTTAAATAATTTTTTTTACCATGCCATAATATCATAGTGCAAAATGCTGTGCTTGTTTGGGACACGTCTTGTAAACCTAAGGAGCGGGACTTCCTGCATGGTAGTCAAATGCATGCTGGGATACTATAGATAGATTAACTCACCGAATGATCTTATCTTGAATTCAAATTTTCCTAAAAGCTTCACATAATATTGTACTAGTGCGCCGTATTATAACTAGCTTGCTTGTGAATACATCTTCAACTCTGGACAAACTGAAAGTGTGTTTTAGGTAATGATGTCAGTCATATGATGGACATGTCTGTGCTTTGTCAGCGTTCCCTGAGGCAACATTACACAAACCCAATGTTGACCAACGGTTTACTGTATAACAAAAGGTTAGAAGGGGAGAGACCTTGAGTAAGAGCGACCAGCAGCTTGTGAGAATGAATGAATGTAACTACTTAGTCATGGATGCCTGAACCAAACTCCCCCGAAACGATGGGTGTGGATGTACCAGTCGCCATGGCAACGGGACATACCGGCTGATTCACTGACCAGAATCGAGTAGAATAAACCTTCAACTTCCTCAAAAGTAGGAAGAAATTGTTACTCACGACCCTAAAACATCCAGTCTAGTCTTTTTGTGGATAGAAATAGCATCCCTGTGTTCGTATTCCTCCAATGCAAAAAAACTCCTTACAGGGTATTACATAAGGGTGTCGGATTACATGCAAACACATGCAGCCGGGCCACACAATGGCTGCTCTTTCTTTTGCCACTGTGCTGAGCAAAGAACCACAACAAGGAAATAAGATAAGACACCTCACTTGCCCTAACCAGCTTTCACTAGATCTGCAACCTATGACTAGTATCATTTTCATTCCACAATAAAAAACTGTATGCTCTGTGTTTGCAATTATGCATGATCTTAAGTTAAAACGAGCTCTCACTTTCCAGTTCCTCCTCATCTTACAGCCCCTAGCTGCAGCAGAAGGGGGCAGTGTAATGCAGGTGTTTGGCGCGCTGCAGGTGAAGCTCAGGTGAGCGACAGGAGTCTCCACCCATCGCTTTCAGCTTTTCGGACCACCGTGCACATTTCCCTTGGCGTGGATTTACTTTGCCCCCCGTTGCAATGCTGTCCTGATTTGCATAATGTCCTGCTCCGATCCAGCCCACATATGGGAGCTTATCTGATTTGGTGTCGCTTTCTAGGTGATTCCATGTGTGTGGGTGTGTGGGTGTGTGTGAGAAATCCAGAGGGAGAGACAAAGTGCCTCTGTGGAAATGTGTGTGTGTGTGTGTGTGTGTGTGTGTGGCATGAG